>JAXCGZ010023160.1:0-10000 GCA_037179515.1 Halocaridina rubra
TCAAGCGGAGGTAACGCCTCTCACCTTCCCAACGCTGCCAGGCGCGTTTTTATCTTTTTTTTTCTTCTTCTTCTTCTATTTGCGTTCCCATTTATCTTTTTTTTTAATCATGCCAAACGCGTGTATCGTCCTTATGTCTGCGGCAGTATGATACGTTTTCCCAACCCATCCTCTCTTCCTTATGTTCCCTGCAGTACGATACGTTTTCCCTCCACTCATTCTGTGTCACGTCGCCGTCGAGGCCCTAACGGGTGGCGGTGGTGTGACCCTCAAAGGCCAAAGATTTGGCTGCCATCCCTTGCCAGTTAGTCACTGACTACAACAGAGAAGAGGTGCTGTACATTTCCTCTTCGTCCTTCACAGGACTTCCATAATGGAAATTTAAATGTAAATGAATTCTATACATAAATATATAATTAATTCAAGTGTCAGTATAAAATATAGCAGATAAAAGTGAATCTTATGCAAGAAACAAACTATAATTTTATAGTGTTGGTATTTTTTTAAAGTTTATTTTAATAAGATAATGAAAAATTCAATATAAAATTTGGCGATTTTTTTTTATTTTACAGTAGTATTTTTAAGTTTTATATTGAAAGTGTAAAAAATATTTAAAAACAGAAATACAGAAAGTGCTAAAGTGAATTTTTTTTTTTTATAAAACAGCCTTGTGCGTGCTTGCATACGTACACATGTATACCTGAGGATTTGCATATATATAAAAAAAGAAAAAATTATATATTAAGTATATTAACCACTGGGCTACCGTGAAATCCTGATTAAATATATATGAAAATAGTCACTAAAATAGTAGTGTGTATAAGAGATTTAACCCCCCCCCCACCAGAAGGGCCAAATATTTCTCCAGAGGGCTTTTTAGTTCAAGCCCGACAGGGTGGAACTCATCCACACGCTGAGAAAGCAGTTGCCCTTAAGATTCGTTTTTAGTTCAAGCATCTACAGCCGGGACTAATCCACTCGCTCTGGAATCAGCTGCGAGTTTTTACCAGTTAAAGAAGAGATTACGCGAGTGACGTTGGAGGGGTCTAAGGCAGATACGTCAAGGACATTGACAATGGGGATTGGCGTCTTGGATATGGTAGAAATGTACACAACTGCCAACATGTGCGAAACGCAAACACTCCTGCCCAAGGTAAGCAAACGAAAAAATAATATATATATATATATATATATATATATATATATATATATATATATATATATATATATATATATATATATATATATATATATAAGTGTAAAAGAAGCAGAAGGTATTTATTATTATTATTATTATTATTATTATTATTATTATTATTATTATTATTATTATATATTAAGTATATTAACCACTGGGCTACCGTGAAATCCTGATTAAATATATACGTGAAAAAAAAGATTACCACCTTCGCATTCCCAGCATGTCATAGAAAGAGACTCAATGGGGTATCCTTGTGCTGTGGGGAGAGAAAATAACCCACCCTTTTAATTATTGCATTCCGTAAGAACCGACAAAAAGGGATGGGGTAACAAGGGGCTGCCAACCCCTCTCTCCCAAAATTTTCTTGTCACAAAACAGTAATAATAATAATAATAATAATAATTTTGTACGTTAAAGGAGCACAAAGCTACTAGCATAGGCCTAACCTTTATTATTATTATTATTATTATTATTATTATTATTATTATTATTATTATTATTATTATAACACTTGAACTGCTAATATCAGAGGTACCAAATATAAATTCCATTGACGCTTTAACATTTATCTGCTGAGTTGGCAGGTGTTATAAGAGATACAAATGCCACTGTTAGTCCCTTCCACACCTTAGATAATCTCTCTCTCTCTCTCTCTCTCTCTCTCTCTCTCTCTCTCTCTCTCTCTCTCTCTCTCCTCTCTCTCTCTCTCTCTCTCTCTCTCCTTAGCTATGAGTTTAATTAATTACTGTCTCAAAGTTTGGGGATGTACAAATAAGACTCAATTACAAAGAATACAAAAGTTACAAAACTTTGCAGCACGAGTGGCTGTTGGCAATGTAAGAAAATACGAGCACATCTCTCCTGTTTTAAAAGATCTAGAATGGATAAAGATTAGAGATAAATATGTTTTTGATATATGTACCTTTGTTTTTAATATACTAAGAAACAATCTTCCTGATTGCTTGTATAATTTTTCTACAGTAAGCTCAGTTACCGGGTTAACTACCCGTCAAGGGGAAGATTTATTAGTACGAAGGTCTAAAACTGATATTGGCTCAAGAGATATAAACATTCGTGGACCTCATCTATATAATCAGCTTCCCAGAGAACTAAAAAATGCTGGTTCAGTGTATACTTTTAAATATAATCTTAAGAAGTTACTCTTAAAGGAAGATTTTACTTGTAAATTTTAATAGTACACCCATCTTTATGATTTGTTTGTTTTAGTATGTCTATATCGTACACCACAGATGTCTATCTGGAATATATATGCATCTTATTTGAATACCCAATGTACGTTGGAAATAAAGACTTATTATTATTATTATTATTATTATACTCTCTCTCTCGAATGAGATCGGGAATTGAATTAAATGCTAAAATGAAGCCACGAGTGAGGTTGGGGAATCTGTAATATGAACGTGGTGTCATTCAGATAGAGTGCGTTCATCCCAAGTATAGCAGATATAAGCTATAAGGTTAGATTCCTTTTAACCTTCTGTGGTGTGTAGTTGGTAGCGCCTTGACTTAGTAATTATAAGTCATAGGTTCGAGTCCCGTTCGGGGTAAAAAATATGATTCATGTTTTCACATATGTAATGTGCTTGCTTGGTTATTGTATGACCCGAATGAGATTGGGAATTGAATTAAATGCTAAAATGAAGCCACGAGTGAGGTTGGGGAATCTGTAATATCAACATAGTGGCATTCAGATAGTGCGTTCATCTCTAAGTATAGCAGATATAAGCTATAAGGTTAGATTCCTTTTAACCTTCTGTGGTGTGTAGTTGGTAGCGCCTTGACTTAGTAATTATAAGTCCTAGGTTCGAGTCCCGGTCGGGGTAAAAAATATGATTCATATATATATATATATATATATATATATATATATATATAATATATATATATATATATATAATATATATATATAGTGTCAGTTTTTTACTAGCCTCTTGGAAAGTAGTGGTTAGTTTGGCTAATAACTTTAGGGTCGGCTGACCTGTATAGACACAATCACTTTCCACTGATCCCAACTAGGGACCGGTACCAAGTTGAGCTGGTTTACCTCCACAGTGGCTGGATCGTATATATATATATATATATATATATATATATATATATATATATATATATATATATATATATATATATATATATAAGCTTCTTTGCCGTGAGTAATCTTGAATAAGTCTGATTAAATTATAATCACTGCTGATTACAGGATTACTGGACTAACGTTATGTAAGCTTGTGATCAGCTGCTTGATTACTTAATGCGATTATTATTATTATTATTATTATTATTATTATTATTATTATTATTATTATTATTATTATTAGTAGTAGTAGTAGTAGTAGTAGTAGTAAGGGGAAAATGGCTCGTGTATATAGATAGATTATTATTATTATTATTTTTATTCTGGATGAAGATATGAATTTACGCAGTTAGATATAGCTAAATATACAGGTAATCTTAAAAGCAAAGGCACAGCAATACAGAACAAGCTGACAGATAAATATTTAAATACACAGAGAGATAGATAAACATCAGAATACACATAAGTTAAATACATATCCCTTCACATCTGACAATCCACAACACTCCCCATCTCTTGTTCCTTTTTACTTTAAGTTTACTTAGCGAACAGGCTCGATGAGGGCAGATTTTTTTTTTTTTGGGGGGAGGGAGGGCCCGTCCTGGTGTCACTATCATAATAAAAAATATACAAGGACAAATAAATGAATATATACCAAGACGGGTCTAATACTCGTACGAAGAAGGATAGCTTAGAAAACAGAGACTGGTAAACAGATTGATAAATACTTGAAGAGACTAACAGATAGATAATAGACAGTCTAATCCAAGCAGACAGGAAAATGGAAAATAACAATTATTAAATTATACACAAACTTCGAATGGTAAACATCTGATTGTAAACAAACTAGTAAACTTAACGATAACACGATTTGTTTTGACCGAACACACGTGGGGTAGCTGCCTGGGGACAACCGCGTGTCGTCTGATCCTTGAAAGATAAAGGCCGCGTGGTATTTACCTCTTATAAACGTGATGAGTCGGCCTGACTCGAGAAACCCCTGCCAAAAAGTTCAAAGAACATACGGAAATATATGAAACCTTTCACACAAAAGTGGCGTGCCACGTGCGACTTGCGTCCCACGTGGCACATGGGACGTGTCACGCCACTTGTGTGTGAGAGCTTTCATATATTTCCGGATGTACGTTTTCAACTGGCGTGCTTCGTGGCATGCCACGTGCGACGTACCACTTTGGTGTGAAAGCGGCCTTAGCTTTGTCTTACACCCACGTGGCTGTGGGACTGCTCTATTATCTCGGTTCCATGCAAATTCCATCCTTAAATATTCCTTCGCCATGCGAATTCCACCCCGCAACAACTACACTACAGTTTACTCACACTTAGCAGTTTAACCTAAACTAACCTTCCGTATGGAGGAATTTGCATAGGGTGGAATTTACAGGTCATTGGGATCTCACCGTCACAACCTCCAGTCTCTCAACAATGCAATTTTTTCACCACAACGCTTCCTTTCATATCACCTAAACTTATTTCTTACCTTGAGTAATAAAATTAAAATAAACAAAAAAGTTTGTTTTGCTCTGCTTTACGTACTGGATCCTCAAATGGCCAAGCATTTCCCCTTACGTAACTATTACGCCTGTTGATTTAACAGAGGTTAGGAAACAACAATTGCCAATACTGTCCATGCCACATTTGAACTCTTGAGCCACGGCAGGAAGTGGGTTCGAACTTAGGTCTTCGGAATGGGCGACCTCTATGGGAGACAAATGCAAAGGGGGGATTCCAAGATCCCCAGAGGAGCTACTCTTGTCCCCTCAATGCAAGGAGAAGAAAGCAGAATTATAGAATGAATAAAAGAGTGAATTATGGGAGTCAGAGGTCGCTCAGCTCCTCACTTGGAATCCAAGAAAGAAAGAAAGAAGACTTTTCCAGAGTAAGAGAGCAGGAACTATGGGAGGCAGAGGCAGCTCACCTTCTCATGGAAAATGGTATGTTGTGCATATTAACATAGGACATGGCCATACCTTGTTCTCTCTCTCTCTCTCTCTCTCTCTCTCTCTCTCTCTCTCTCTCTCTCTCCTTCATCACTGGGTCAATTAAATAAGCTTCTCTTTTTAATTGGATTATTCCCATGATAACGCATTATTAAGTTTGAGGAAGTTAGGTACACTTATGTGACCAAAAATTCAAATATGAGAACTTCCTCTATCTATCTATATGAGGACACCGTGTGGTGGATTCTGTGCGAGGTGTTGAACGATCTTAGCCTCCCATAATCACTCTTTCTTCATCTATGACTTTACATTTTCTCCTATCCATGTTGGAACTGGGTGGGTTCTGTCCAAAAGAGAAGCCAAGCAGTCTCTAACTCCTATATTTCATTTTCACCTTTTTCTAAGTTCTACAGTCTTCTTTCTTCCACTGGATTGGGGGACTAGAATGCTGTCTCTGTGTTCCTCTGCGTCTAGTAAAAGTCACCTACATAGGGAGGAGTGAGGGGACTTTAAACCCCCTCCTTTTGTATTTTCCTCGTAAAGAGTCAAGGTTTGCTTTGAGTGGGCCCACTTCTTAAATAATCAGAGTATGTCCCATCTATACAAATAGATTTATAAAGAACAAAATCCCCCATATAAAGGCAAGGGGGTGATTAATAAAGGCAAGGGGTGATTAAGTCAAAACAAAACCCCCATTCTTTGTGGGAGGGAAATATCAATGGTGTTTCCAGTCCCCTCACTCCACCGCATTTAGTCGACTTCTACAACACGCATAGGATATGGAAAAATTAAAGAGAATGCAACCATAGGAGGCAGAGGATGATTAATCCTCAATTTGACAATGCCCACCCATCTACAAGAGTTACAAGAAATTTTAGAGTAACTGAAAATGATCAATGGGAGTAGTCGCCGTGGCTCAGTCGGTAGCGTCTCCGACTCTGAGGCGTCAGGTCGAGGGTTCGCGCCCCGTCACGGTCTGAGGTTAGCAAAGGCATGCACTCAGCGTAAGGATTACATTTGCCAAAACAAGTCCTTCGCAAGAAGGCAACCGTCCTAGCCCTTGGTTGATAAGGGAGTCCGTGACGTAAAACCGGAACCGAAAATGATCAATGGGAGACAGAAACTGTTCAAATCCTCACTAGAATAAATTCTTAACCCAGATATTTATAGGGTTAGAAAGAGAGGTAAAAGGCGCATCCCTCGCACTGGCAGTAATCCCTCTCCACTCAGAAGACTGAATTAGATGCTTATTAGATCTAAGGCTTCAAAAGTGGAACGGTATCTTAAGCAATTCAGAATTTTTTTTTTATAATATTGGTAACATTTTTCTACCTCTGTTTAAACTGATGTACTAGTGGTGTGTGTGTGTGTGTGTGTGTGTGTGTGTGTGTGTGTGTGTGTGCGTGTGTGTGTGTGTGTGTGTGTGTGTGTGTGTGTGTGTGTGTGCGCGCGCGCGAGCTAACGGGTTAGAGCCCCAGTGTGTTCTTACCTAACTGCCCTAAAGGGAAAACCTCCGATAGTCTCGTAACTCCCTGTCTCCTGTTCAGTTTTTTTTTTTTTTTTATATATATAGACTTAACCTATCCACACATATGAGATCCCTCAGCTATTTTGAAGCTTTTCCCATTTTCAATTAGGGTCGCTGTTTCTCGCTGACCTCATGAAGACCAGCGTTAGTTAAGCGATCGATCTACGTGATACCCCGGCCAAGAGGCTTAATAATAAGTGCGATACAAGCCTCCATGAGGATTCGAACTCGATACGATCTTGGCGTGAGCCATGTACTGCTCCGATGAGCTAAGAAGGGTCAGTGATGACCTGATGCTATAATTGAAAGGTCAGAGCTTTATTTGAATTCTGTAAGGTCATAGCGAAGTCATTTTGAATGATAATAAACCTTTATTTCCATTATACACTGGGTATTCGTCAGCCGGGGCAAGCCCCCCCCCCACTGTGGTGGCTAGCCACAGGAGTAACCTGACAGTAAACAGCTTAAACTCTCGGTCTTGGACGGGAACCGATCTCTCGACCTCGTGAATGCGAAGCGAACGCGTTACCACTGTACTAGCCAGAGAATGAGATTAGCATAGGTCATCACAATGGACCTTTCGAAATAACATTACATTGTGATAAGCTCTGTCACAATGTGAGGTCTTTCGAAATGACATTGACCGAGGCTAGTCGAGGTCATCAGAGATGATTTTTGAGGTTCTTGGGGGTTTGTCTTGATTGATATCAAATAAGGTAGTCAGAAATTATCTCTGGATCCTGTACCCCGTGAAGTCATTTGGGATTGACCCTGAGGCAAAACAATGTAATCGACAATTTAACTTTTAGAACCTGTGACCTGTTAGTTATTTGGAATTGACCTTGACGTCAAACAAGGTCATCATTATTGACCCTTTGATCTTTGACCATATAATGTCATTTGGAAATGGTTTTGAATTGGGTGAATCATGATCATCATAGACCTTTGGATTCTGTGACCTTATGAGGTCATTTGGAATGACCTTGTTAGTTGGCAAAAAGTCATCACCTTTGATTCCTATGACCTTGTGTGGTAATTTTTAGAACAATATTTGAGATCAAACAAGGGCATCAAAGATAACCTTTAAACCTTGTGACCTTATGAGGTAATTTTGGATTGACTGTAATTGATGTCAAGCGAGGTCATCAAAATTAACTCTGATTCCTAAGTCCTGGTGAAGCCATATGGGAAGGTCATAAACGGCCGTCAGAAGGACCTTTGAACTTTTGCCTTTGAGAGCTCATGTAGAATAAAATTTTTAGGGGTCAAACAGGGTAAAAAGTTACGAAGTTTGGATTTTGTGACCGAGTGAGGTCATTTGGAATAGGTCATGACAAAGGTCTGACACGTTCAGTGTAATATGACTCTTGCTTTATAAAATTTTCACGGTCTGAAGTTAGCAAGGGCATGCACTCAGGGTAAGGATTACATCTGCCAAAACATGTCCTTCGCAAGAAGGCAACCGTCCTAGCCCTTGGTAGAAAAGGAAGCCCGTGACGTAAAAAACCGAAACACACACACACACACACACACACATATATATATATATATATATATATATATATATATATATATATATATATATATATATATATATATATATATATATATATATATATGTGTGTGTGTGTGTGTGTGTACGTTGTGGAAGAGTGTGCGCCCGCTAGTGCGTTCGTTCTCCATACTTTTTTCATTTATTCAATTATTTACGGCTCTTTTTCGATCCAAACCCTCAAGAAAAAATGCTCCCTACTCCCCCAGTTTGTCCCTCTAGATACGAAATAAGTTTATTAACTCAATTATTCAGTGATGCGTTAAGACATTTATTAGTCCAATTTAAATTTAAATTGATGGCTTGAACTATTCGCTTGTCTTATTACAACGTTATTTAGCTAACTGTTAGAATCCAATCTCTTTCTCTCTGCCGACTGCTAAGCAGTCACAATGAGCAGGATTCGATAAGCAGGCTAAGGATAAAATCACATTTTCAGCAGTCATAGTGAACAGGATAAGGATAAAAGCACATTCTCAGCAGTCATAGCGAGCAGAATTCGATAAGCAGGATAAGGATAAAATCACATTCTCAGCAGTCATAGTGAGCAGGATTCGATAAGTAGGATAACGATAAAATCACATTCTCTAAAATGTCGTTTTGAGGTTCCCACGTGACGTTGCAGAACGTTCTGCAACACTTTAAAACGATATGTAATGTAAGAATCCTCCTCCTTCTGACTTCCTTAACTCCTTATACCTATCTTCCTTCAAAAACTGATCTATCGTCATCTCAGGGCTTAATCCTGCCTTATATGTAGGTCTTCATGACTTCGACAGAAGCTTATTAATTTTGCAGCTCGAGTTGCCCTGGGAGGAATAAGAAAATAGGACCACATCACACCAGCTCTCAATAAACTTGGGTGGCTGCGGGCAGAAAATAAGGTCGCTTATGCTATTTATGTTTTTGTATTCAAAATTTTGGACCATCATTATCCTAGCTGGCTATTTGATTTAAAAACAGTCAGGGATATAAGGGGAACCAACACAAGACAGAGCAGTGAGCTCTTTATTCACAGAACAAACACAGAAGCAGGTTCAAAGATGATCACTAGCAAAGGGCCAACACTCTGGAATAATATTCCAGAACATCTTAAAAATGCATCCTCTTTCACAGCTTTCAAAGGCAAACTATACAGTTTTCTTTTGGACAAATAGTTGCTGCTCATTAAGAACTAATTATTCTCATTGTAAGGAAACAAATATGGAAATGATGCCGATAATAACGATCCTGTATCTAGTGGCATACTTACTACTTTATTATTAACATTATTGTAACATTTTTATTACAGCATTATTATTTTCTATGAAAGCTACATTTAATCTAACTATGTGTCTAACCCTCTTATTTGTTAGTTTAATTACATGTCTACTTATAAGTTACTATTAATGTTGAATAACCATTGTACAAAATGGAAATAAATGTTTTTTGTTTTTTGTTTTTTTTCGACTATTATTTCAGCCTCTGGTCTTTTCCTATTCTCTATCATCCTCTTATTTTTGCTTTGTTCTCAAGCTTTCACTCTTTCCTCATCTCATTATTTTCTTGGTGCCCAGGTTTGATGAGGACAATTTTCTTGCCGCTCCCGGTCTCACTTATAAAAAAAGAAAATATTTTTGGGTGTTTTATTTATGTACTTATTGCTGCTGCTATTATTATTATTATT
>JAXCGZ010023160.1:15000-50000 GCA_037179515.1 Halocaridina rubra
ACTAATAAGTCATAGGCCTATATTCAGTTGTAAACATCATACATGAGAGAAATATAGGATATTAATTATTGGGGCTATTAATCATAGAGAAATAAACTGGGAGGACTGGAATATCTTGACCCACACAATGAAGAGTATTCTTTTAGATCAAGATTCCTAAACAGCATGCAAGCAAGTTTTTTTGTAACAATATGTGCTGGAAGCAACAAGGGCCATAGAAGGAGAGAAACCATCACTGCTTTAGAGTATGAGCCATCAACTGGAAAAAGTGACCATTGTGTGTTGTTGATGGATTATATCACTCATGATATTCTGCTTGCGAGAAAAAGGACAGAGAAAGATATGAGGAAGAACTAGCCAAAAGGAGATTACAAGAGGATTACTATAACTCATTTGAAAAAAATCTGTACAGGAGATCGATTATCTCTTATGTGACAAATATGAAAGGATCGTTAGCTGTTGCATACCATCTACCAGAATACCAACTGTTGATAACCCAGAGAAAAAAAAATCTGTTCAATGATGGAAGTAAGAGGGCAAAGGAGTGAAGAGACAATTGCTGGAATAGGTATGAGAGGAGAAAATGTATAAATGTTTGGCAAGATTATAAATTAACAAGAAATTAATACTTAAGTAAAATAAGGGAAATGGAAAGAGCATTTAAGATATTACATGGAGACCTAAGGAAAAATCTCAAACTATTCACACCATTGTCATAGGGAAATAAAAGGTCAATAAACAAGGTTTACAAAGTTTAAAGGGCAGATGAAAGCATTACAGAGACTGAAACAGAAAGTTTCAGTCGGTATTTCCAGTAAAGAGTACCCCATCATCTTATATTCCAAAGAGGAGACTACATGGGACAGTAATAAGAACACTTCCATCTCAACAAAATAAGCATGCACAGTGTTAATGGAATTAGATGCTCAAAAAGCTATGAAACCTCACAATGTACTCCCTTATAGCCTGCTGGCTAGTATAGTGGTAACGCGCTGGCTTCGCATTCACGAGGTCGAAAGATCGGTCCCCGTCCAAGACCGAGAGTTTAAGCTGTTTACTGGCAGGAACTGCTGTGGTTGGACATCACAGTGGGGGGTTGGGGCTTGCCCTGGCTGACGAATACCCATTGTAATGAAATGGAAATAAAGGTTAAAAAAAAAAAATTTTATGAACCTCACCATATATCCCCTTATGTACCTAAGAAATGTGCTACACTATTATCTGTAACACTTAACCTATTTCAGGAGTTCATGGCATTTGGGGGATGTTCAACTATGCTGGCAACAAGTGACCTACCTATCATAGTTTAAATTATTACTTTAAAACTACTGAGAAAACACACTTTTATTCACTTGGACCCTTCAGATTTTTGTCAAGAAGATAGCATGGCTTCAGAAATGGCAGGTCTTCGCTGACAAACTTACAAGATTTTTTCACATAAAAGCAAGGGCTGGGCAGATTTTATATACTTAGTTTTTCAGTCGCCATTTGAAAGTCCCACATGGGAAGCTCATTAAGAAGTTGTATAGATGGCAATAATAGGTGGAAATGTCTTGTAGTGAATAAAAGGCTTATTTAGAAGGAGGGGATCAGAGGGTCAGCGTAAGATGCTAGTGTTTGACTGGAAAAAGGTAAGCAATAGGGTTCCACAGGGAACAGTAATAGGGCCATTACTGTTTTTTTTATACACAACTTAACTGCCAGATTCTGTAGACACATTTTTGATATGTTTGCAGGTAATAGAAGAGATTGTGAGGAGAGTTAAAGGCGAAAATAGTGATATAGTATTTCTGGAAGACCTAAATAGTCTGCATGAGTGACCAGACAAATGGCCCATGAGATTCAAAGCTTCAAAATTAATGAGAGAGGGTAAGAGTGCAAGATGACCCATGTTTGAGCATTCAATTAGTAGGAGATGAACTATAAGAATCTGTGAGCAAAAGAGAAATAGGAGTTAATGTATTGAAAGATTTGTCACCCCAAATGCATATGTAACATAGTTGAGGTAGCATATGCTGTCTTAGCAAACATAAAGGTGGCCTCCAGACATATGGACAAGGAAATGTTCAGAACTATTTACATGACTTATGTGAGGCCTAAGCTGGTATTTGCTGCACCATTCTGAAATCCGCTATTGAAAAAGCATATAAATTAATTGGAGTAAGCTAAAGACAGTCTACAAAGCTGGTGACATATGCGTAATCTTAGTTATGAGGAAAGGCTGAAGGAATTAGACTTAAGATCACTTGAAGAAAGAGGGGGATATAGTTTTTAAATTCCTCCTGGGATTTGAAAGAGCGATAGGCAGCAATATGTTGATATGGATGGGTCTATAACTAGATTTTCTGGTTAGGAGCTTGCAGAATATGAGGAAGTATTTTCTCTTGTGTGTAGAAAATTGATTCTTGGAATGCGCTAAGTGAGGAACCAGCATATGCTAAGCATATTCTTAAATTGTGAAAGAAATGATCAGTGTTAGTGAGTAGAAATGAGAGCTAGTAGCAGTTGAATGAACTTATATATATATATATATATATATATATATATATATATATATATATATATATATATATATATATATATATATATATATATATATATATATATATGCACAGAGAGAGAGAGAGAGAGAGAGAGAGAGAGAGGTGGGGAAGGTTAAGGACCGGCTGTGTGAACTGCTAAGAGAGGGAGAACGGAAGTAAGGGGGGGGGAGGAGACAAGAGAGAGAGAGAGAGAGAGAGAGAGAAACATATCTCACGTTTTGTTACGGAACCCAGCTCAGTTCTCTCTCTCTCTCTCTCTCTCTCCCCCTCTCTCGATACAACGACACTGCAACTAAAGTATATGTGCGCTGGTTATCCCCAGAGGGCCTTGCTGAGGTAATCCCTTAACTAAAATAATTATATAATGAATAGTTACCGGGTTAACTACCCGTCAAGGGGAAGATTTATTAGTACGAAGGTCTAAAACTGATATTGGCTCAAGAGATATAAACATTCGTGGACCTCATTTATATAATCAGCTTCCCAGAGAACTAAAAAATGCTGGTTCAGTGTATACTTTTAAATATAATCTTAAGAAGTTGCTCTTAAAGGAAGATTTTACTTGTAAATTGTAATGGTACACTCATCCTTATGATTTGTTTGTTTTAGTATGTCTATATCGTACACCACAGATGTCTATCTGGAATATATATGTATCTTATTTAATACCCAATGTACATTGGAATAAAGGATTATTATTATTATTATTATTATTATTATTTCCATTTTACAATGGGTATTCGTCAGCCAGGACAAGCCCCAACCCCCCACTGTGATGTCCACCCACAGCAGTTCCTGCCAGTAAACAGCTTAAACTCTCGGTCTTGGACGGGGACCGATCTTTCGACCTCGTGAATGCGAAGCCAGCGCGTAAAGTGTACACGATTCAACAAAATTACATTTGAAGGGGAGAACCTTACTCAAGTAATCTATCACTATCAGTTATATCGCTTATACTAAACTGTCACACTATAATAATAATAATAATAATAATAATAATAGTTTTTAGTCTCTCTCTCTCTCTACGAAACCAACCACGTGGTGGCGGGCAAGAGCCACGTGACTGCGTGAGGCCATTGTGAAATACACAGTCGTGCTCTTTAAGATAACCTATATACTTATGATAATAAAAATGAGTATGATAATTATACAGCAGGAAATATAATAATAATAATAATAATACTTAATAATAACAAAAATAATAATAATAATAATAATAACGGAAAACAAACCCACAGTAGTTTAGTAACGGTCAGTGACGCAATATCAAGCGTTGTTTTTCTTCGGAGGGCCTTAATGAGGCAATCCCTTAGCCAAAACCAATACACAAAATGTAAGAGACTGCAGCAATGTACAAAAAAAAATAATTGAATATAAAATTGGAGGGGGGGGGACTTAAGTAATCTCTCATTCCTTGCATGTCGTAGAAGTGAACTCTGCTACAAATATTACTCTTAATCAATAATCGCAGAGTGCTCTTCTGCTATTGATACATGTAAACCATAATATACCACTCTTAATAATCGCAGAGTGCTCTTCTGCCTTCAATCAATTATTACACTATATTTTATTCTTAATTACTTGCTATGATATTTAAAATTACTTGCAAATTCTATTAATATTTTATTTGTACATAACCAAATATAGTTTGTAATGTTTAACAACACTGGGATTGCCCATGTGCACGCCCCCATGTACAGTTATCTGAATAAATAAAAAAAAAACAATTGCTACGCGAAAGTACATCCCTGTGCCTTGAAAATGCTCTCAGTGGAAAGCGAAAGCCTAATATTGCGTAATTATTCAATATACACAAATTATAATGTGGCTTTCTAGTTTCCATTGCTGAAGCTGTCACTCACTAACTTCAAAAAATCTTAATAATAATAATAATAATAATAATAATAATTAGTTATAAAACTATAACAATAATAATTTATAATAATAGTAATAATACAATAATTTTTAAATACTTTGAGTAAATAATATATATATATATATATATATATATATATATATATATATATATATATATATATATATATATGATTCGGTTTTACGTCACGAACTCCCTTTTCTACTAAGGGCTAGGACGGTTGCCTTCTTACGAAGGATTTGTTTTGGCAGATGTAATCGTTACCCTGAGTGTATGCCCTTACTAACTTCAGTCCGTGACGGGGCGCGAACCCTCGACCTGCCGCTTCAGAGTCGCAGACGCTACCATTTTGCCACGGAGACTACATATATATATATATATATATATATATATATATATATATATATATATATATATATATATATATATATATATATATATATATATATATCTTTCACCCACTTGCATTCAAGGAACACAATTATGCTTGTACTAAGTCTTCATTGTTGTTTTCAGTGGGCACTTTACTATATCTTTCTTGAAAAATTTTAATGTTTTTTTTTTATTTTCATAATTTTCTTGCCTAATGATCTCAAGATAAAAAAAAAAAAATTCACAGCCGGCAAAAGCTGTCTAACGAAGTTTGAAATTGACTCTTAGTTAAATGACCACTCCTTGTTAAGGAATTAAAAACTGGTTATGTCCAGTTTTTTCTTCTGGCTTTGAATAGAGGTAGATCTAACTTTTTCAATCATTCCTCAAAACTCTGAACATTCTCCAACTTCTTCTTTGTTTCAAGTGCAGGCACGGTAGCTCAGTGATAGAGTGCTCAAGTCAGAACGAGACTAACTCAGGTTCAATCCCATTGCAAGGCGTTAGGAAAGGTATCCACCCTTAATTCCTCAGATCCAACCTCTCTGTGTCCGCCCTCATGCGAATGGGAAACAATAAAGAGACAAAATCAGTATGAAAGTGCTTGCTTGGTCTGGCTGGGTTATGGTATGCAGAATATTGTCGGTCGTAGTAGCTCATTCAGGATAGTAGATTGTGACACGAGTTTGAGTCCCCTGATGGTCAAAAAGGTTTTTCATTAATAATTGTATGTAATTACTTATTATATTTGAAAATTTGCCCTTTAGAATAATTAGAATGACGACAATCCTTTTTCCCCTATCACAGTAGCTCCTGATGATCGGCTTAATTAACCTTACTGAATATAGAATATGTAGTCAATAGTGATTTGCGTTGAGTATGTGCACAGTATCATTTCTTTCCGGAAAAGGAGGCTCTTATGAAGGGCAGACCTATGACAATTCAAGTATTAGGCTTGGAAAAATTATTTTCTTTAATAAAAAATATTATCTTTTTATTTCAATGGATTTTTTTTTAATGTAAATCAACACTAATTATTCTGTAAGATCTGACAGCCTTATTCTTGTTGACTCTAAGTCCAAGATGGATAAGGAGAATCTGACTATTCTATTTTTAAGGATTTATAAATATCCAACTATTGATTCCTTTCTAAACCTGACGAGAATGGAGTGGCGTCTAGAGCAGATGATACTGGAGTCCTTTATAGCAGATGATACAAGAGTGCTCTATAGCAGATGATACAAGAGTACTCTATAGCAGATGATACATGACTGCTATATAGCAAATAATATATGAGTGCTCTATAACAGATGATACATGAGTGCTCTATAGCAGATGATACAAAAGTGTTCTAAAGCAGATGATACAAGAGTGCTTCTCTTGTTTCATTGTTGGCTAAAAAGTAAATTCTCTCTAGAAAGGCAGGTGACGAAAGTCCCATTGTTCTTGTTTATTAATAATTGGGAACTTAAGGATACTGAGGAGTTTTAATATATACATCTTCCAAAATCAAATAAATTCATAATCAAACTTAAATATATAGTGTTATTACAACAGATAACATTCTTTATTATTAGCATCACTATGTAGTAGGTTGGCCCATGGCATCAACCGCCCCTTGCAATACTACAGCTGAAGGGTCTTGTGGACAGGAATATGTCTGTCCAGGACAGTTCCATGTTAAGTCTTCCTTCAGTTACGGTTCTCTTTCTATACTTACAACAACACTGAATTTTCTTGGATATTCGTTCCTCATGTCTTATTATCCCTTCACATCTGACAAGTTGCAATACTCCCCATCTTTGGTTCTCTATGTTTTCATTGAGCCCAGGCCCGATTAGGGTAGATTCATTTTTTTTTTCAGCCCATTCTGGTGTCACAATAAAAAAAAAATTATTAACAGCATAGCCTACTTTTACATATTTATTTTGTACTTGTCTAATGACCTATACCAATTTAATTAAAATACAGTATGTCAATCCACCAAACCTTAAAACCTCAGGATCTTTTTCACTTCAGAATTTTTAAGTTCTTCTCATGCTATTGATTACCTGCATATGGGTCTTCAAGAACTCTTGTCCATTTTCATTTATTTACATTTTCAAGTCCTGAAACTACTTTATCGCTAATCTGACCACTCTCATAGATAATGTAAGGTTTTTCTGAAGTTCATTACCAGTTGCAGATAATATACTTATCTGTGGAACAGAAATGGTCTTAAAACTTTTCCCTGTGGAATCCCACTGCTAATCTTCATTCAGTATGACACCACACTAACCTTCTGCTCTTATCATCTGAATGCATGTATCCATTCCAAAATATTCCCCCCTATTCTTGATATGGGATCGTATAGAATGCCTTCTAAAAATATCTATACACTGTACAATACAAAAGCCATAATTCCTCTTATAATTGTGTTGTTTGAGTCAAATGAAAAACTTGCTTCTAATTGCAAAGAAAATTCATAGGAGGGGATTCCCAATCCCCTCGCTCTGCCCCATTCAGTCGACTTTTTTGACTGAGGAACACAGAGGAGGTATTTTCGTTCTCCCCTCAGAATGTGCAGTCTGCCCAGACCTCTCTTTCATAACATCTCTGAAACCTGAGAGTAACTAAAATTCCTTGCAAGGGAATAGAGATGTGCCTTCTTGCCTTGAGTACAACTGAATCTTATTATCCTCTTCACCGGCAAATTTTTCAAAGCTTTGTAGTACCACACGAATTAAGGGAGAAAAAATCGGGAGAAGTAATTTTTGATACGTCTTATCTGTTACTAGGATGTTGAAAGTGGGACTGAGAGAAAGAGAGAGAGAAAATTCTAATACCTAATCAAGCTGCAAAACAAACGTGATTTCATTGCTTTATATTTACTTCATACTGGGTGATTACACTCAATTTGATGTGTTTCTTAATAAATTTTCACTAATAATCTCTAAATCACTCAAAATAATCCCGAGGACCATAGTACCTGAGTGGTTAAAGTACTGGACTTGGGGGTTGACTGACTCACGATTGAGCTTACCATTGGGTGTCAGGAAGGATATTCAGCTTTAATTCCCCAGCTACACTCTCTAACTTCACCCCAATAATGGGGATTAATACTGACACATAATATGTAAACAGATAAAGTCAGGGTTATTCCAATTCATAATTATTTTTCTTACAGGAACCCGTGGGTTCCCCAGGTAGTTGTCGAGGCGCAAAAAGGCGCATGTCAGCAGCCAGTGAAGACAGTGGACGACCTCGCAGTCCAAGAACGCCCAGAAGTCCCAAGAGCCCCAGAAGTCAACGTAGTGAGAAATACGGTCCTTCGCCCTCACCGTCGCCCGATAGGAACTGCAGCCGTTTTGGATGCACTCCACCCGCATCGCAATTTACATCTACAGACACAGAGGATGAGGAAGTTGTCAAAAGAATAAGACTCACAAGCCCCTCATCAATCTCTTTAGATTCGTCGTCAAGGTCTCGAGAGTCTTATGAGTCTAGGAGAAGAAGATTCATGAGAACAGCAGAGGTAAAGTTTGAAGAGAGGCTAAACTCTCTGTCCTGTAGTTTATTCATTACTCCAAGTACACTTACTGTACATATACGTACATATCCATTCACATATGACAAATCAAAACACTTCACTTATCAGTCTCACATGATATTTCTTAAAATGTTTTCTAGGTGCCCAGGCCCAATGAGGGCAATTTTCTTTGGCCTTCTCGATATTATACTCCTAAAAAAATGCAGTGGCCACAATCTTCCTTCTAAGGAGGGTGGGCTGGTCAAACCAAACTGTTTAATAATGACAGACTTAATATTGTATAGCTTGGACATAATCTACAGCTAAAATAAAAAAAATTCTACAAACAAGCAAACATTTAAAATCGTTCCCAATGACACCAATAAAATATACTGTATACTGTACTTGGATTAGATACCAGATTAAAACTTCTCAATCAATTTTTCTCCTTCTATTCACTGTTGTAAATGAATTTATTCAAAAAATATTCTTGAACATATTGATATACTGACATATATATGTTAAGCCAAAAGTAATATCTTCTTTATCATCAACTTGTATCCATTTCTATATAGGGTCACAGTTTCTTGCAAGCCTTTTCTACCCTTTCCTGTCTCACATACCAGACGTCTTAGCCCCTTGTCCTGCATATCATATACAGTATCTATATAATTTAAAATTTGTATATTACTATACCTGACTCTTCACTGCAGGCTCTCAGACACTCTGGCCTCCTTGACATCACTATGAAGACTGCGGAGTTGTTGAGAAAGAACCACGAACTCCAGAAAGAAATTGAGAACCTGCAAAAAGAAACGAGAAAATTCGTCTTGTCGGTTTTAAACAATCCCGAGAACAGGCCCATCCTGGACAGCATCAGTTCACATGCACAACTTTATGAAGTGAGTGAGAGAAATACACACAGGTTGAGAAAGACAGTTAGGAAAGCAGGTAGGCAAATGGACAGGTGTCTAGTCATGTCAAATCATTCATGCTGATAGGCTAGTAGAGAGTGTATGAAATAGCAAGCATGTAGCTAGTTGTATTCTATCTGGCTAGAAAACAGGTGACATACATAATAAGAAAGAATAGTTGCAGCTAGTTGTATTCTAATTACAAGTGCCAGATTTTTTTTTTTTTTTTTTTTTTTACACAGACATAGAACTTGAGAGATTTCCAGATTTTTTTGATAGGAAGTCTGCTATACTCCTCACTCTATATAGGCATCAAGGGAGAGGGGTGTTTCTATATTAGTGGATTTGTCTGTTTTACATGGTAAGCAGGAGACAGTTAGACCAATATGGTACTAGAAAAAGTAATTATGAACACTGAGCTAATGTAACCTTATTCAGTAGTTTTCTAGTGTATTAGATCCTTTGCTTGGAATTTAGTTACCGTTATTGTTATAGACATGTAGCTACATATTGTAGACAGAATTTTCTAAAACCAATTATCAAATCAATTAAAAAGGCTAGAGGTGTGATTAAGCCTGATAACGCCCATATACTGTGTTATGTAACTTTACTTAGGGTTCTGGGGGTTACTCTCCTTTACAAGATCCAAGCTGTTTAATAAGAACCATCATCCTTAGTCTGATATACTCACTCTCAAGAGGGTATAAGTAAGGGGTCAGTCTTATATATAAGAAGTACTCCCACAATGACTTGAGAATCAAAAGAAATATCAATCAAGGAGAGTTTGTTATACAGGTATTTCAATAATCTTATAAGATTTCAAAACATAATATTTAAATTCTGCAGATCATAGTCCCCGGCTCTCAAGGCATCATGTCAGTTACCTCGTCATCATCTCTTCCCGAACACAAATTTCCTTTCGGAGATGACAATTTTTCCTCGTCGGAGGATGACAGCTTAGCCTCTAACGACAACCTTTCATCACCGTCGCCGGCACCGACTGAATCGGAAGGCACTTCTTCATTATCAGAAGACAGCGATTCCTCAGAGAAGGAAAACTTGACCCCTTCCGAGTCAAGGTCAAGCTATAAGCCATAAACCTGTCATTTTTTTTCTCAATAGCCACAAACAACTGATATTACTACTTGTATAATTTATGTTATTAATATTATTGTTAGAACAATTCATTTCATGAGCAAAGCATTATGTCTCATATTCTTTTTCCTTTGTATTTAATTTTTTTCTCCATTGCTGCTGTTAAACCTGGTTTTTCACATAGACCTTGTATACTGCATTGGTGTTACTGATGTAAATTAGTTTTTGGTTTACGCTCTTCACACTAATAGTTTTTGAAAAATTGGGTAAAAAAGTTTTTTGTATGCAAATCATGTAAATATTTCCCATGAATTGTTGCAAAAATTACGCGTTACAAAAATTACGTGAACACAAATAGGAGTGTATGCGTTATTTTTTACTACGTTTGTTTTTATGCATTTATCTTAAGTTCTGGATGCAACAGTTACGCAGCAATACAATGTTGTTCACATGATAACATAACTTACATTGCGTTTAGTGCATGTGGGTTGATTGTCATTTATACAGAAGAATATTCAACTTAGTAAAAAGATAAAAAAAGAGGAAGTTTACTAAGATGAAAACATGATTGAGGGGCCAATGGAAAACAGGTTTTTAATTTATTTATTCGTCATCATTGACATGCTATATTATCACAATCACCAACTCAAAATGCCATAGGCATAAGAACTTCAAAACAGTTAATCATTCATCATTAACTTCATTTCACAATATTTTCAACCACAAGTAGCCTCAAACGGAGTTCATTAAGAATATGAGTATGTAGTTATACATACACATACAATGGCAGTAATCCCCATTTAAGGGGGTGGCCGAGTCAAGCACACATTCATCAAAAGCTAATTTACCTTGGTCACCCCTCTTAGCTTTTTGGGGAGATATGGCTACCACAATTCACCCCCACTACCCTGCTTTGGTCATCCACAGTGTAAGCTGGTTTTACTATTACTGATGTTGAACATACATTCATGGTTATAATAATATTAAAAAAAGAATATCACCAATCAATCATTCATACTATCAATTGCTCAACCAATTTAAATGGCTATATTCTCGTCACTAAAATTAATGTCTTAAGAACTAACAAGCGAAGTGAAAATGTACGTTCCTCTACGGATACAAAAATGAATTGAAAGGCTTCCCATCTAATCAAGTTTTTTATAATTTGCAAAGCAACTATATCTCTTTATATTTATTGTTATATTAAAATAATATTGAATTTCATAAGGAATGACCATACCATAATTTATTCAATATGTACAGAATCATAATCTCCATTATATGGGGAGTGACTCTCTGTGGAAGAAAAATAGAGAGGAGGGGATTCCCATTCCCATAGCTTTGCCCCATTTAGTCAACTTTTACAACATGTTAGGAAACACTAAGATGTTCCCCCCCCCATACATAATAGTTGTATAATGTAGGTTTTGGACATATCATATCCATCAAAAGCCAGCTGGGGGTGACTGCATAAAAAAAATGGAGTAATGGGGCTTCATCAGACCCTCACCCTTTCCATCATCCATACTGTAACGAGATAAGAGAAAACTCAGGGAGGATGGACTAGCAGCCCAATGCGCTCTAACCATGATCTTTATTTTTTGGTCAGGTTAGGATACGCAATATCATGAAGGGAATACTGGCAGAGCACTCTTTCTCCCCAGCCAACCCAACAGCGATATCCCATTAGTTGGTTCTTTAGCAGAAAAAAAAATTAGTCTCTTCATCATAAAATCATGCAAGGCCCATATATGGAGCTGATTAAATAGAAATGTGGTTTAGTACATTAATTACAGTCTGATGTTGGATGCTTTCTAACTTGATGGTTGTATACTTGTAATATATAAAATTACATGATGTGATAGGTACAACAGAATATCCATCACATATTGCCTATGAAAAATAAGTCACCACTATAAAAAAAATTATTTTAGGCATGTATTAAAAAATTATGTTGATGTTTATGGCAAATTAATCCCTTCCTTTTTAATATAAATTGATGCTTTTCTTTGAAAATTATATTGCCAGGAAAATATCCTATGTACTTCTACCACTGTACGATATGAAAAAATATATTTTTTGAGAAGTCGTAAACCTGTAGTAATTTTACATGCTGCATACAAGGATTTGCCGAGTATTTTACTACATCTTACTCGGTACATTTCCACTGCAAAGATTTTAATTCTTTAGCAAATTTATGAGTAGAAAACTTTTACAGTTGGATTACTTGTGTTCTTCTAAAGTTGATCTGTCAGACAAAATGTGTTATAGTAAAAATAATTGAAATTCAGAAATACGCAATTTACATCCCATCAAAAAAAAATGAGAACTTTTTCTTTGAGGAATTACGACCACACTTAAGACACTATACCAAAGACAAAAGATTTTAGGCTCTTTGTCATGAAGAGCTTTTCTAATTTATTTGCTGATGTGGTTTTTACACATATAAGAATGTATTCCTGAAGCAGATCTTGCAAGGAAGAGTAACACAAGGGTGCTCTCGAGTTATTCATATCTGTAAGGCAAGTTACCTAACCTGGGAATTTAAGAGGTTATTTAACTTCTGGGGTTACCATCTTTACAAGATTTACTGAAGTTCTCATATGGTTGTAATATGTTTTTTAATAAAAGTTCTAAAATGGTTGTAAAATGAATTTTCAAAATAAGTTTTCTTTCATTTTTACTGATGTGGCATTACAGTCTGCAGCAAATACCTGAAACTAGAGTAAATATATCGGTATGCTCTAACAAAGTGTTTTCAAAAATTCCATACAGCGCTTATATATGTTCACTGCAATAGTCTTATGCATTATATGTATCTACACTATTATATAGCCAAAAAAAAGTTCTTTAAATATTACTAATTCTTGCTTATACAGTTGTACCACTCCTTACACTGTTAATTGATTTCACCACTTCCTGTGCAAGTTAAAAAAAAAATTGCCTTTGTTCAAAACTCTCACATCACTGTATCTACACTGTATACAATCAAATCCCAAACTTTTTCATACTTTGAAATATGCTTAGATTACTGTACTGTAGTTAAACTTTGCCTCATACAATTTAAATTTATTTAAAAACGGTACTACGGTATATTTGTTAAAATGTATTTTCTTAGGGAAATTTTTTTTATTTTATATTCCAACTCTGTATATTCAAAATAACACTATTTAAAGCCATGAGAGATGAGGAACAACTGTATTTAAATAAGAATTTCCTTTGTTCTTAATTTCAAAATCAAGCTATAATTTCTGGGATTTTCCTTAGAGACTGAATATTTGAACATTGCATTACTCATATATTCAACTTTAGGTTTTTCTGGCTACAGACTTTCCCTGTGAATAGTCATTTAAATTTTAAATTCAGAACCTATATGTTCATAAATGCCAGGAGCACATTTTTGTACTATTCAACACAATCAGTAAACTTTATATTGTTAATGGTATTATGGTGTTAATAACATTGTGAAGGTAAATGTTAGTATTATATATCAATCGTAATAACTATTTTCTCTATACTTTTATTTAATATTTATTGTATTATAGCATTATTAATTGCCAATCTGTTATACCAAACTCTTAAATATATCAGTTATTGTTTTATTTTTACAAACTTCTATGTTCATTACTTTGTGTTTCCCTGAGAACATTGTTTAGAAATTAACAAGTTTTTTTTTACCAACAATGTTACTGTTCTTACCGTAAGTCTTTACACTGCTACTTTACTTGTACCTGCCGATATCATTAGTCGAACTTACTGATTATAATCCTCCTCGTTGCAAGGTGCTGACATTCTTAATTATTAGATAAGATATTTGCTCTACAACTTTGGCTTGTTGGGTGTTATTTAATAGGTTTAAGGCATATGTGATTCTCAGTTAGGCCATTAGTGAATTACTCCTTTTAAATATACAGTGACCTTTTAATAATTTTCCTTCATTCTGATATTTTGCAAACGAATGTATAGGCTATACTTAGTGCATAACCAAGTAGAGATATATATTATATACAGAGTGTTAAGGTGTATTGTCATAAGTCAAAAGAAGGTAGTAATTTCTTTTACTATTAATTGGAGTAAAATAATGAATATTGGCCTTTTTTTCTCTGTCGTTCTTTATATAGTCAATTTTCATATCTGCCTGTATATTTTTATAGTCTTGTTTTGCATAGATTTCATATTCATTTTTTTTAATGCACGAAATAAAATGAATAAAGTCTGTAAATCTGACTAAGAGTTAATGTCTTTTTTTTTTCCACAAAAGTCTACTTCAATTTCAATGATGCACTTATATACTGAACTACAGTATCTGTCAAGTCTCCATTTTTTTTTTTTGTACGTTGCTATTTTTATGTGCCATAATTAGTTCCCAATTGGAGGAGGTGGACTCAGGTAAGTTGGTGTTATAATTAAGGCTGGAAACGATTCACAACACCCTGTGGTGGGACTGGACCTGCGTTTGTCAAAATTGTCACTGACACGCGCAACATGCTACGAAGCTAACGTGGTCCATATTGGAGTCTCCACAAAACTTGATTAAAATTATAGCTATGGTTTAAAACCTGCTTGTGAAAGCTATGTAATGCTTAAAAAAAAAATTGAAAGACTTGAGAATACAAATACAGTACGTATGTTGCCCTATAACAAACTATTTATTAATGTATATGAAAATGTCTTAGGTTTTTACTTTGTAGTTGACCCTCATGCTCTGCAGGTATATGTTTCTTAATAGAAACACATACCTGCAAAGCATGAAGGACAACTGTGATACACATAATGGCTGGAGAACCCTTTGTTAGGGGGGAGGTCAAATAGAAGGACAAGCATTTATCAGAAGCTAATATACCCCGACCATTCCTAGCAGATTGGGGATAAAAGGCTGCCATATTTACCCCACCACCCTGCTTGGGTCACTCACAGGGTAAGTGGCAAGAACCTTCTACTGTGAGGCTTGAGAGCCATAGCTGGCTTGCCCCCAATGCTTCATCTCATGGCATCAGCCCCCACACCCACCTCTTCCAGTTTACTATATTAGCAATAAACATTGATACTGTACATAGCAGTTACTGACCTGTTTGGTATTGTAGTGCGATAATTTTTGGCATAAATCACTGATACAGCATGTTCCATTCTTTTAATATTATATATCTGCAATGGAAATTAAAACTTCAGAAAACTGTACTATTATATTTACAACATTGTTGAATTTGAGGATAAATTTGTGCTTTCTACTGTAATTTATTTTTCTTGTAGAAAAACAAAAATTGCCACATTGAAAAGATAATCACTAACAATAAGTCACAACCTAATCTAGTGTAATAGTGCAATGTACAGTTTTATGGATTACATGTAGTCCCAACGAATGAGAGTGGATACAGCTAGTTTGGAGCTAGGGGATGAAAACTATAATGCCCTTCCTAACGTCCCATGGTGGGCTCGAACCCGTGTTACTCACTTCCTGGCTCACATTCCACCATTGAGCTACTGCACCCCAAAGGTGTTATAGTGTAATGACATCTTAGAAAAATGTAGATTTACAATAGGGTTCCGTTCCTGACAGCTGTCATAACCCAAATTTCACCGTAAGTTGGAAAACACCTAAATTCGAACCTAGATCCCCCATCAATGGTAAAAATAATACTCTAGTACATAGAAATATAATGTAAGTTCTTAATATAAGACATACAAATAGTAAAAGTACACTAAACAGTTTTGATTACCTTTACTTCTGTAATCTAAGACATAAAAATAGTAAAAGTACACTATACAGTACTCCTTACCTTTACTTGCGTGGTCGGCTTGCACACTGGAAGGGGCGTTGCCAGGGAGGGAGAGACAGACAGCCTATAAGAAGGAGGAAGACGGAGAGGCGGATGCTGAGGAGACTGGGGCAGGTAAGTCTGGAGAGGCAAGAGAAGCAGCAACAGATACTGGGGCAGATGAGTCTTCAGGGGCACCTGAGGGAGAAAGTATCGGATATGTTGGTGGGGGCTCTACCTTCACGAAGAAACCTGGCAGTGTTGGGGTCCTGAGCCTCGAGCTTTGCCAACCCTTCCTCTATCAGGGCAAAGGATTCTTTCAATTTTGCATGTGAATCTCTTGGGCTCTGGGCTTGGTATTTTTTCCTCCTCATCTACCATCTGCTTCTCCAGATGAATGAGGTGCTCAACAGATAACTCCTCTCTATGAGATCCCAGCATCTGTTACATTATCAGGCTCCACCTCCAACTTGAGCTCCTTACTCAGGGCAACTACATTCTTGGTGAACCCCTTAACTGTCTCCTCAAAGCCACGGAAGTCATTCACAAACTGGGGGCACAGTTTCTTCCATACTCAAGTTCATCTGCTTAACTTTCTCCCCAATATCAGCAATTGTTCACAGCCTGAAGAATATTGTACGACTTCCAGAACTCCTTGAGAGTCAAATTTCTGTCCTTTTCGATTGCCCTGAGAGCCATAGTGATTGTCCTTCGGAGGTAGTAGGTTTTGAAAGAGGGAAAGACACCCCTGATCCATTGGCTGTAACATGGAAGTGGTATTAGGTGGAAGGTAAACCACCTTTACATTAGGATGAAAGTTATGCAAATGGGGAGGGTGACCAGGGGTATTGTCCAACATTAGCAACACCTTAAACGGCAGATCCTTGGAGACACAGTACCTCTCCATGTCAAGTTAATAATGGTTGCTGAACCAGTCTTCAAATATCTGAAGGTTTATCTTAGCCTTCTTGTTCGACTTTCTGCCAAGTAAATAAACAAGAGCTTCAGCTTGCAGTCTCCAGCAGCATTAGCCCCCAAAAGCAAAGTCAGTCATTCCTTGCTGAATTTATGGCCTGGTGCTGTCATCTCCTCCTTGGAGATGTGCATACGACTAGGCTTATGCTTCCAAAACAAACCAGACTCATCCACAATGAATACTTGTTCAGCACGATAACCCCCATCCTTAATTATTTCTGCTAACCTAATGAGATACTCTTTAGCTGCTCTCTCATCACCACTAGCACTTTGCACCCTAAGGTTATGCAAATTAGCACAACTCTTAAAACTATTAAACTAACCCCTACAGGCCACAAACTCTTCAGTTTCACTCAAATCCCCCTTTTTACTTTTCACAACATTGAATAATCTTTTAGCCTTTTCCTGTATCTATATGAGGCTCACTGGGATAGGCCATCGATGCTGGTCATCAAGCCAAATCACTAGCAATCTTTCCATCTTGATCATAATGCCACTGCACTGCTTAGTAATCACAGTAGACGTCATAGGGGTAGAACCTTTCACATGTTCAAGGATGCAATCTTTATCTTTAATAATCATCGCCATGGTTGAACGGGCTAAGTGTCCAATGTTCGAAGCATTTTCTCTCTTTTCCAAGAGTTTTACAACTTTAATTTCCATGGTGATGGCTTTCCTTTTCTTCGCAGCACTACCATCAGCAACATCACTGCTACGCTTGGGAGACACAGTAGGGTTAATAACAAGCGATCACGAGCAAAACCAACGAGAGAGCAGTTGATAACAATAACAATATGGCATGCAAGAGTCAAATGAGCAATGGTTCTTCTTCTCAGTTTACTGCCGTGTGATGACTTATTCTTTCACGAAGTGCAACAAACTATTGCACATGAAGATCGTATTTACAGCTACATATTTGGTACCTTTGTAATAAAGTAAATCTAATTTCTTCAAATCACCAAATACATAAACAAATAAATTAATTAAATAATTAACTTAATGTATACATATACAACAATGCAGCTTGATAACGTATACATTGGCCATGCACAACAAACTTTTCTGCATAAAATCATATTTACGGCTTTGTGTTTGGTAACTTCCTAAATAAATTCAATATAATCCTTCAAATAACCAAATACCTAAACAAATAAATAAATGAAGCCATTAACTTATATAAAAATACAGAAGTGCTGCTAACTGTGTATTCATCTGCCATGCCTACAAACTGCTCAGCATGCTAAGTCTGTATTTACCACCCACCCCAGGTAAGTTGAAAAATTGATTTACTAATAATTTATGGAACATCATAAGTCAGGGACCGCATAAACCGAGAACACCCTGTACTGATTCTATTAAAGAATATACTGTATATCTTCTCTTATAAATAATAAGATCATCAACTACATTATATATATATTCTAACCAAACCAGTTCAGCAACCTTTCCTATTGAAGTCAAAAGCTTCATGTATATTATTACAACACTATCAATCTCGTGAAACTGAAATGAGTATCTTTAATAAGGCATAAACTAAAAACAGTAACAATACGATCTTTAAAGTAAAGGACTGTGGTTACTTCGGTAGAGCAGTGGCTAGTGTGTTCAACTCAGGAAGTGTCAAGACCACATTCGAGTTCAATGAAGAGGTCAGGAAGGGCATATAGCCTTCATTTCCCAGCTAAAGCTTGTCTATGCAGACCCCCAATCGTGTGGGGAATAACAGTGATACAAAAATGGAAAACATTGCAGTAGGGCATTGTATAGTATGACTGAGGAAAAAGTCACAGAAAAGTCATTAGTTCACCTTTAGCATGTCATGCAGTGCCAGTAAATGATAGACACAGAAGTTATATAAAAAAGTCACTCTACTTAACCAAACCTTGAGGAAACGATGTATTGCCCATATGTACCCTCTTTACTGCAAGGTTTTCCTCCTCTATGTTTTCACAACAGAAAAACCCTTGAATTTTTTTTCATAATGACTAAATATATATTTGAGAGGACCATGGTGACATAGTGGTTAGGTGCTCAATTTTAGTGACAAACACATGTTTGAGTCCATCATGGGGTATTAAAAGGGGATCCAGCCTTCTTGTTGTTGCAAATATTCCATCGCAATATGGAATAGGTCATGGTGGATCGATAGGTGATATTATCCCACTTTAATTCCCTAGATTCAAACTGAATATGTCCACCCCTATTGATATGAGGATTAATGGTGACACATAATATGGCAAATGATTATTGCAAGCTTTTGCCACATTGATAAACAGGTTGCTGTGTCTCACCAGCTTCATTAGAACAGGTAGTTAGTTTTGTTTCAAATGTTGTGCTGAATGACCTTCCTGGTCAGCCCACTACACTGATCTAGGCTTAGGCTCAGCAACGAGTTTGAGCTGGCCTACTACAACAGTGGCTAGTTTTGTGAGTAGCGAAAGAAAAAAAAAATCCTTGCTTGGCAGAATTTTGCATCACATCCCAAAAGAGTGACAAGAAAATGCAATACATTGGAAAATGCCTTAAAAAGAAAAAGAAAAAAAAAGCCGACTCGTTTCTTAACGAAAGTATAACAAGTGTCCTTAAGGACATTTACCTCATAGGATAATTACCCCTTATGATGATAGGCCCTGCCATAACCTTTCCGGTTAAGATTAGTTTTATGAACCTCTTCAGGTTTTTTTGTTTTTGTTTTTGTTTCTCCGATAGGTTTTGAAATACAGTATTTTAAATTAATCTGTCAGCTATTTTACATGAAAATTGCTATTTTTTTGTGCTAGGACCGACATTAACTTTTCTCTTAACTGAGTGCGGAAGTAAACCTTAAATTGATTACAGAACATTTTGAGGTTAAGATTAATTTTATGCACCCCATCAATTTTTGAACTAAACTATTCTTTTTCTGAGTGACTTTGATGCATTTTTAATTAATATGATAATTGTTTTTGTCGGGAATCACTATTTTTTGTGCTTGGGCAGATACTGCAAGGAGGCAGTGGCTACTTAATCAAATCTAACTTAAATCTAATCTTCCTAACCTTACCCAACTAAACAAACCTAAATCAAATTTGAAGTCTAACAAACCTTCATAGGGTGATTTTGGGAGTTTTTAATGTAATGCGTTACAAATCAGGAGGTGGCAGTAACGCTGAGTTTTAGGTTAGGCTAAGGAAGGGATGCATAAAATGATTCTTAACCCTGTTAAGATTCGTTTTATGGATCCCTTCCATAGCCTAATTAAAAAATCACCATTACCACCACAATGTGTTTCGTTGATCTATAAACACCAAAATTTACCGTTAGAATATGTAAGACTTCAAAGTTGAGTTAGTAGAGGTTATCTGGGTTAGTTAGAGTAGGATAGGTTAGCTTAGGTAGATTAGGTTATATAAGTACCCACTGCTGCTCATACTAGTGGCCCTAACGCAAGAAAAAAAAATTAATTTCCGACAAAAACGATTATCAGATTAATTCAAAGGACATCAAAACTTTGAAAAAAAAAAAAAAAATAGTCCAAAAATAGAAGAGGGTGCTTGAAACGAATCTCAACCCTTAACCTATAACACGTGGAACGAAATGGTCAAAAGTTCTGATAAATGGATCCTTCCCCCCCTGGCGAGGAAAAAAATTATTAAATAAGAAACATATACTTGCCCCAGGCAAATACATTTACATAGTTATGTCATACCTACATTAGAAGGCATTTCTTGACCTCAGTATATGTAGAATAAAAGACACATGCTAGATATTCCTCCTCTGATACTTCTAACATCCCTGATAGGACTTTCTTGCTTCTAGATTATGATAACTTCCGTACTTGTCTGTATACATGAATCTCACCATGGCTCCCACCTTCCGGATTTTACACTGATGACCACATGGCACTATTAGCAGGACATAAATTTTAGCCACATTCCAAGGGGAGAAAAGGCTATGTAAAGTCCTTCCAGCAGATGCTAAACACACCAAAATGTACGGTTTAATTTTTGTCCCTGATTTTGAGAATATTTGGTCCCAGTCGCATAGATGAATACGCTTCTTCGGGTTCTTCTTCAGAAATGGTATGAGCAGGTCACTATACTTGGCCAGCTGGCTTACAAAAAGTCAGAATTAAAATGCTTAAAAGACCATAGCATATTGAGGTAATACTACTGGGAAGTTATATTACGACGGTATATCTGGATATACTAGTTTTAAACCTCCCATTGAAAAGAGAACAATCCTAATTAGAATAGAAACAATATTACTATATGATCAATGAAGGTTGAGTTTTGTAACAACTACTGTGCACTGATTAAGTGCTTTTTGCTCGCATCCACTCTCTACCAGTTACATTTTTAAATCTATTCATTAATTTTATACTTATTATATTTACAATCAAAGTCATTTGCTGTTATGTCATTTATAATGTGTATTGTAACACTTTTCTTCATAAGACAGATTCTGTAATTCAGAACTAAATAGAAAAGAAAAGAAAAAAAAAACGGTGACTAAAGGGAAAGGGAGGTATGTCCAAGTAAAGACTGAAATTTGTAACTTCAGTGACATTGAGGATAGAAGTTATCCCCAGTGTCTGGAATATTTCTGCCATTTAGACATGTAATCTGCCTGAGTTTGCAACCCTGTGGAACCAGTCTTTTTAAATCGCATACAACTGACTAAAAATGAGTGTTACTGGTTCATGAACAATCTAGTTTCTAGAACTCCAGAAAGATAAAGTGTTTGACTGAGAAATGATGTCTTTGTTGCTACTTAGCTATTCTTCCCTTAGTAAATCATATATGATCCGTTCACCATTGGATGTTACTAGTAGACAGTTTCTTTATAAGTTCAGGGTAGAGAAAAAAAGATTATAATGTATCTTGCAGACTTGTATTGCAGGTTATATGAAAGAATTGAATTTAGAGATATTGTATAATTTTTTTTTCTAAATCATTCAAAGTATGATTGAAACAGGGAATAGAGAGTGCAAGAGATTGAAGCGAGTGAAGAAAGAGTATGTATCAGTGACACGGGGGGCCAAAGATATTACTCGCACCTGCTAGCACAGTAAACTGGACAGGTGAGTGTGGGAGAATTATTATGAGAAGAAGAGGTGGGGGTTAGCCAGCTGCGGCTATCAGGCCTCAAGTCAGAAGGCCCTTACTCACTCCCTGTGGATGACCCCAGCAGGGTAGTGGCGGAATTATGGAGACCCTTTATCCCAAAAGATATAAGAGGAGCTATCGAGATATATGCGCTTCTGATGAATATGTGTGCTTTGACTCTGCCACCCCCTTACAAGGAGGATTATAATTGCAGCCATTTCATATGTACAGTATATGCATATATGCTTGAAGGCCCTTTTTACCTCCATTTTTTTTTTTTCAGTTGTGGCCACTTCAGAAGGATATAACATAAAATAAAACTTACTTCATATTTATTTTTGTTTTTGCATTGCCCTTTAAAAATAATAAAGATTGTTTTAATACTGTAGTTATGTATGTAATTAAATCCCATGAGGCTCATGGCAGTATCATTTTAATTAATATTTTCCCAGAGATTCTGTAGTGCTTTCTACTATAATTTAATTGGTGTGAATATAATTAATCATAGTTTTGGCTTATATTTTGGAAGAGCTCATAAATGGTATTTAGACTTAATGTTTTTTAGTAACTTTTAATTGTTTAAGTTTTTGCCTTTGAAGCTATGTGTTGGATGTTATTTTGTTGCTTTAGCCATTTCATTTTTAATTTTATTTTGACAAGAACATGAAATTAAGAAAAAAGAGATTGTCATTCCTCAGCCACCTATCCCTTGAAGTCAAGTCCTACGACACAGAAGACTTACATTGCTTTAATTTCTAACTACCTTTCCTTTTCTCTTTCTCTTGGTAAAGGGGGAAAGAATACGGTCTCCGCACTCCCCTTCATATGATAAAAGTTGGCTAAATGAGGGTGGGAGGGGGGACTAGGAATCTTCACTTTTATTCTACAAAGTCAGTGCTGTTCACTGAATTGGTCAACCCCCTTAAAAGGGGGTTTGTGGCCCTTGTTTAAAAATGATAAGAAACTTTTCCCCCCTCCCTAGCCCTTAGAGATATCTGGTTTTCTTTCTTATGGTGAAAACTTAGAAGAGTCAGACATATGTAAGGGAACAGGTAAAGTTTATTGGCAAGAGAAAGGAAATCGAAATAATATATCTGGTTTGGACACCTGGAAAGGATGGGAAATTAAGAACTGATGCTGATTCAAATTCAAATTCAAATTAAGAACACAAAGTTCTTTCCATTCTGCCAAAGGCAACCCTTGTGCAATGCTATGAGTACACTTATAAGTAGACATGTAATTTGAACTAATAAGTAAGAGGGTAATACATGCACTTACAGTGAACAGAAATATTTTGCTTTCCTAGAAAATTAAGATTACCTTGAATTAGCATATTATACACAATCACCAATAAACAATGAATGATCAGATAACTGAGTAAAACATATACAAAATAATAATAATAATAATAATAATAATAATAATAATAATAATAATAATAATAATAATAATAATAATTATTATTATTATTATTATTATTATTATTAAGTAGTCACCGTGGCTCAATCGGTAGCGTCCTCGACTCTGAGGCGTCAGGTCGAGGGTTCGCGCCCCGTCACGGTCTGAGGTTAGCAAGGGCATGCACTCAGGGTAACGATTACATCTGCCAAAACAAGTCCTTCGCAAGAAGGCAACCGTCCTAACCCTTGGTAGAAAAGTGAGTCCGTGACGTAAAACCGGAACATTATTATTATTATTATTATTATTATTATTATTATTATTATTATTATTATTATTATTATTATTATTATTATAATAATAATAATAATAATAATAATAATAATACTAATAATAATAATAATAATAATAATAATAATAATAATAATAATAATAATAATAATAGTAATAATAATAATGACAATAATAATCATAATCATCATCATCATCATCATCATCATAATAATAGTGATAATAATGATAATAATGTACAATTCTGATAATAATAAATAACAATGAATATAATAAGTCTAATAATAACAATAATAATAATGCAAATGGTAATGATATTGTTAATAAGAAAGTAATAACAATGACACTCTATACATATGTTAAATATCAAAGACCATAACAACAACTTACACACATGATAGTTATAAGTAAAAGTGACCCTAATTATCGGCATCAGCACCAGTTTTGTACACCTTATTATGATAATAATTAGTGCTTAACTGAAGGATCAAAGAAGGCGATATCAATTTACATATAGAATAGTTTGTGTTAAGGGAATTTGCATTAAAGTATTAAGTTTGATTAGTGTGAGAGCAGTAACTCTACTTGTCAAAAAGAAAGCTCTATAGTTTGCCTTTGAAAGTAGGATGAATTTTTAAGATGTTCTGGAATGTTGTTCCTGAGTGTTGGCCCTCTAATAGTAATAAGCTTTAAATCTGCATTTGTGTTTGTTCTCTGAATAAAGAGCTAATTTTCCCCTTATATTCCTGATTCTTTAGATATTAAAGAGCCTGTTGAGATAGTGATGGTTCAGAATTTTGCATACAAAAAAGTAAATAGCATAGGCGTTCTTTTTTTTCTCCTACAGCCATCCAAGTTTTATGAGATCTGATGTGATATGGTCGAATTTTCTTATTTCTCCCAGGGCTACTAGAGCTGCGAAATTTATAAGTTTCTGTATTCTGATTACATGAGTCTTTTTCATAGCTTCACAGACAATTATGCAATAATTAATATAACTGACAACCATTATTAGAGTGGTAGTCTCAAAAGTGTCTTTTTGCAGACTTCATCTTTATGGGAAGCGATCAACATGTAGTTTTCAAAGTGAACGCCAAGATTTTTGACAGTTTTGCTAGGTGTGATGAAATTGACACGAAAATCATTTGTCTCGTCTTCTGGAATCCGTGCTATGTGATACCTTGAACTAATAAACATGCATTGTGATTTACTTATGTTAATTAACAGCCAAATTTCTTGAGAGAAAAAAAAATTGACGACTGTTTTCTGCCTATAAAGTTAGCTCTGGGAGATAATTAATATCACCACTAAGGAATAGGTGAGTTTCATCTGCATTGGATTCATTAGCTAACCTTACCAGGTGTAGAAACCAGAAGTAAGCCAAGACAAACAAACACTTTTTATGAAGGACTTGACATCCAGAAAAGTGCAAGATAAGCAAAGGTAAAATGAAATTACCTGAAGTAACATATAAAACTAGAATAGAAACGATGTCACTAAAGCTTACATACCTTGATACACCAGGGAAACCTGAAGTCTTACCTGTGGATGGTAGTGAGGCTGGGATTTGGTCATAGTCACAAAACTGACATAGACAATTGGACTCATCAGGCCAGGGCACCAAAAAATAAAACATTAATGAAAAAGTAACAGCTTAAGGCTAAGACAGAAATAAAGGAATGATGAATAATAGAAAGGCCAGGGGAAAAAAGAGTCAAAGTAATGAAGATCTATAATTATGATGTGAAAGAGAGAAAAGAGATTCAGAGATGGGGAATATTGTGACTTGTCACGTGTGGCAGGATAATTAATAACAGATGTGTAACGAAACCACCAGAATATTCAGCATAGATGTTGGTATAGGAATGGAACCGCATAACATCGAGAACCCTTGTCAGTTCCATTTAAGCTCAAAACTAACTCCAGCATTCCACATAAAGAGAAAATCGATTTACGAGAGCAGGGCCCCACTTTTAAAGCAGATAGATTTTTAAAGTTTATTTATATTCTCCGGGATATCATATTGACAGATTAGATCTTGTCATTTAGAATAATATTTGTTATGCTTAGTAGAGTTTTATGATTTTAAGATATTCTTAGGTATCTTTATCATTATTATCACTCTCATCATATTTATATTATTTCCTCTTCCTCCTCTTTCTCTTCTTCTACTTCACCCGTCCTCTTGAATTCTTTCTCTTTACATACATGCATACATACATACATATATACATACATACATACATACATACATACATACATACATACATACATACATACATACATACATACATTTTTTTTCTTTTTCTTTTTATCCTTAAATTACCATGGTCAAGTTTTTAAGTTAAGATGTGTGTTACCAGAAAAGAGATAAACTGAGTCACTAAATAGCACTTATATGGAGATATAAAAATCCTGTGTGAAGCTTAATTAAAAGTTTTTTTTTTCCCTCTTTCTCGTCTTCTTTCTATATTCTGTGAGAGGGAGAACATAAAAATGACGCCATCTCTGTCCCAAGCCTCTCCCATCTATGGGTCGGTAGGAGGGGTAGCCATTAGGAGACATAAACAGAAAATCAAGAATTTAGAGGAAATGGTTATAAGCCTTGATGATAAAATTCGGAATATGGATGGAGAAATGAAAGAGAATGAAACACTCAGAATACAAATAAGATCTTTGGAGGAAGCAAATAAAGCACAAGGGCTGGAGAGAAAGGAACTAGAAAAAAGAATAAAGAAGCTGGAAGGGGAAAAGAGTCAACTAGAATCTAGAATTTCTAAACAAGAAGATGAAAACAAACAGCTGAATGACAACCTAAAGGACTTAGATGTTAGTTCACTGCTCTCTTCTGAGAGAGACGAGATTGCTGCTTGGAATGTCCAGTTTAAGGAAAACATTGAACAGTTCAGAAAAGAGTTCCAGGAGCTGAATATGGAAAATGATGCCATGAAAACTTCCTTTGCTGATGCACTAAAGGGGAATGTGGCAGTAAAAGAGGCTGTAAAGGTGGTGGCACTGGAAAACATACAAACAGTTGACTATAAAGAGACAGTAATCGAAAAAATGAAAGACGTTGTGATGGAGAGGGCAAACCCACTCATCAGGCAGGCACTTGATAAGGAGAAGACAGTGGTAATCTCAGGCATAAGCGAATCCCAGGAGCCATCATGGCAGGGGAGACTTGAAGAAAATAAAGCTAGGGTTGTAGACCTGATAAGAAAGCTTGGAGTAGTATGTGGTCCCGAGGATATTGTAAACATACACCAACTAGGTAAATATTCTAGGGAAGGAAAGCCGAGACCAACAAAAGTAACCTTTGAGAGAGGGGAAGCATGTAGGGAAATATTGTTGAAAAAAAAGTCTAAAAGACCTTCAAGAATTCAAAGAAGTGTTCATTAGACGATACAGAACACAGGAAGAGATGGGAAAGATCAAAAACTTGTTGCAAGAGGCAAGAAAGTTAAATGATGAAAGAAATGAAGAAGAGAAGAAAAATTTTCATTACAGAGTTCTTCCAGACAAAGGGGAGATAAAGAAGATAATGACAAAAGATCAGGGGATGGGGCCTCATTAAGATTGTTATACACAAATGCTGATGGATTAGCTGGTAAGGCAGTAGAATTAAAAGATAGGATTCACAACAGTAAGGCAGATATAGTAGCAATTACAGAGACTAAGTTGAGTGAGGACATAAACAGTGTCACAGTTTTTCCTAAGGGCTTCAGAATACTAAGGGTTGAAAGATCTGAGAGGACTGGTGGAGGGATAGCACTGCTCATAAGTGAAAGGATTCAAGTTGAAGAAATAAACTTGGCTATAGAAAGTGAGCTCAAGGAATTTCTTGTTGCTCGCATAAATACTGGGTCAGAGAGCATTATAATAACTGTTGTATACAACCCACCAAGGAACCAAAATAGGCTTGAAGTTTATGAGGAAAGTCATATAGGTACTATTGAAGTCATAAACTCAGTTGTTAACATGGCACGGGAAAAAAAATGTAGGATTTTGATTATGGGAGACTTTAATCATAAAGAGATAGATTGGATAAATCTTGACCCACACAGTGGTGAGGACTCATTCGGGGCAAGATTCCTAGATTGCGTACAAGGGAATTTCCTACACCAACATGTAATGGAACCAACAAGGGCCAGGGGTGGGGATGAGCCATCACTACTTGATCTAGTGTTCACAGATAATGTGTTGGATATTGAAAAAATTGAGTATGAACCACCAATTGGAAAGAGTGACCACTGTGTGTTGTTGATGGAGTATATCATTGAAGATATTCTTCCTGAGAGTAGAGGCACTGAGGACATGAGGAGGAACTATCCGAAAGGAGATTACATCAAAATGAATTATCTTTTTGCAGTTATTGACTGGAGAACCTTATTTTACAACAAATCTGTACAAGAAATGTATGACATCTTTTGTGAGAAATATGGGAAGATAGTAGATTGCTGCATACCTGTCACCAAAGTAGGTGTAATTCATGCCAGAGAGAAATGGTTCGATAATGGGTGTAAAAGAGCTAAGGAGTGGAGAGACAAATGCTGGAAAAGGTATAGGAGGAGAACAAACATAAATGCCTGGCAAACCTACAAAAGAGCAAGAAATGACTACCTAAGTAAAAGGAGAGAGGCAGAGAGAGATTATGAGAGGGACATCACCAGGAAGGCTAAGGAAAATCCCAAGCTTTTCCACAGCTTTATCAGAGGAAAACTGAAGGTAAAAGAACAGGTTTTAAGGCTAAAGAGAGAGGATGGAAGCATCACTGAGACGGATGAAGAGATCTGCAAAGAATTGAACAAGGAATTTCAGTCAGTATTTACAGTAGAAAATACCCCACCCCCTCAGATTGCAGTGATAGAAGCTCAAGGGCCGGTATTAGAGAACATCAACCTTACAGCCACAGAGGTATGCAAAGCGCTGATGGATTTAGATGTTCATAAAGCTACAGGTCCCGATGACATATCCCCTCATGTGCTTAAAAAATGCGCAAACACAATATCAGTGGCACTAAGTATCATATTTAAGGAGTCACTGGAGTCGGGGGAGATTCCAAGATGCTGGAGACAAGCAAATGTGATACCTATCTTCAAAAAGGGAAGGAGGGATACGGCTCTGAACTATAGACCAGTTTCTTTGACCAGCATAGTTTGCAAAGTTATGGAGAAACTACTAAGGAAACATATCTCTCTTCACTTGGAATCCTTCAACTTTTTGTCAGTGAGGTAACATGGCTTCAGAGAAGGTAGATCAACAGTAACAAACTTATTAGAATTTTATGATGAGGTAAGCCAAATCTTACAGGAAAGAGAGGGCTGGGCAGATTGCATATTCCAAGACTTCCAGAAAGCGTTTGACACTGTTCCACATGGGAGACTTATTAGGAAGCTGCAATCAATGGCTAGAATAGGTGGAAATGTTTTGGAATGGATAAAAACTTACTTAGAAGGAAGGGAACAGAGGGTTAGAGTAAGACACTCAGTGTCTGAATGGAGAAGAGTTAGTAGTGGAGTTCCACAGGGTTCAGTTTTAGGGCCACTTTTGTTCCTTGTATATGTAAATGACCTACCAGAGTCTGTAAATTCATTCATGAATATGTTTGCAGATGATGCAAAGATTGTGAAGAAAGTAAAAAACGAGAACAATGGAAGAGAACTTCAGGAGGATCTAAATAATCTGCATGAGTGGTCAGAAAAGTGGCTAATGAAATTCAATACTTCAAAATGTAAGGTAATGAGAATGGGTACAAGTGCAAGAAGGCCCAAGCTTGACTACTCGGTGGCTGGAGTACAACTTCAAGAGACAGAAAATGAGAGAGATCTAGGAGTAAACACACTGGCAGATTTGTCTCCAGAAATACATATAAATGGCATAGTAAGGACAGCATATGCATTCTTATTATATGTAAGGGTAGCATTCAGGCACATGGACAAGGAAATGTTCAGAAATATTTATGTAACCTATGTGAGGCCAAAACTCGAATATGCAGCCCCCTTTTGGAATCCACACTTGAAAAAGCACTTAGCTAAGCTTAAAAGAGTTCAAAGACATGCCACGAAACTGGTGCCAGAAATACGTAATCTCAGTTATGATGAGAGGCTGAGGGAATTAGACTTACCATCACTCGAAGCTAGAAGAGTGAGGGGGGATATGGTGACAGTCTTTAAATTCCTTCATGGTTATGATAGAGTGGAAAGGGATCGATATTTTGATATGGCTGGCTCTAGAACTATAGGTCATACTTTGAAGCTTCGTAAGAAAACTTCTTCGCAGGATGTAAGGAAATATTTTTTCAGTGTAAGAGTAGTTGATAATTGGAATTGGCTAAGCGAGGAGGTAGTTAATGCTATCTCAATCCATAGTTTTAAGGACAGGTATGATTAGTATCACTAAGTATAAAATGGAAGCGATGAGGAGACGGGAAGATACGAGCTTTGGGCTCTTTCCCGTAAACACAATTAGGTAATCACAATTAGGTAATCACACACACACACACACACACACACACACACACACACACACACACATATATATATATATATATATATATATATATATATATATATATATATATATATATATATATATATATATATATATATATATATATATATATATATATATATATATATATATATATATATATATATATATATATATATATATATATATATATATATATATATATATATATATATATATATATATATATATATATATATATATATATATATATATATATATATATATACATATATTATATTTTGCTTATTTAGTAATGCATTGCTACACATTTGCTAATTTTTTTAATGTGCATAGCAATTTCAATTTATTTGTTTATTGTTATACAGTATTTATTTATTAATTAGAAATATATTTTTGGTTTGGTTAGGTAGAGTCTGCCATTAAAGTTTGCGTTGCTTCTTATTTTGCATATTTTCTTTGTAACATCAACTCATTATTATTACAATTATTATTATTATTATAATAATAATAATAATAATTATTATTATTATTATTATTATTATTATTATTATTATTATTATTATTATTATTATTATTATTATTACTTTTATTATTATTATTATTATTATTATTATTATTATTATTATTATTATTATTATTATTATTATTATTATGTAAATACGTAATGCAACTCCAGAAAGAGTGAAAGCTGCATTTGTATGCAGACCCTGATAGCTCTGCATTGATTATAGACACTTGCAGCCAGTTTGTCACGTTGCTAGAGCCCCCCCCCCCACCACCACCACCACGCCCCTCTTGCGTTTAGACATGCAGACTTTGTGAGGTTGAAGCCTGCAGAAGAGTTAAAGCAATGCACTAATGAGAAATCAATAGAGAAGGTCTGGAAAGCTGGAAAGGACATGGAATTTATATTTTGTCTCATTATTGCATGTTTTGAGTTGGTGTTGCAGTAGCTCGGTGGTAGAGAGTGTGAGTCATGAAGCGGCTAACAGGTTTAGGCCCACTGTGTGGCGTTAGATAGTGCATCTAGCCGTCACCCTCCAGCAATAACATGTATGCTTTTCCTCCATTCGAATGAGGACTGGCCGCCCGTTGCGATACTACAGCTGAAGGATCTTCCGGACTTAAATAGGACTGTCCTGGATAGTTCGATGTTAAGTTTTCCTTCAATTACGGGTCTTTTTCTCTGCCTACATCAACACCGACTATTCTTGGATATTCGTTACACATATTTTATTATCCCTTCACATCTGTCAAGTCACAACATTCCCCATCTCTCTTCCTCTTTACTTTTGTTTTCTTCATGCCCAGGCTCGATGAGAAAATTTTTTATTTTGGCCTTCCTGGTGTCACAATCATAAAAGAGAGACATGGATTTGGTAGATTTTAGGAGAGGAAAAAAGATGCAGGAAAAAAAAAGTCGGAGAGACTGTTTGGGAACTGGCATAAGAGAAAAGGGATTGACTGAAAGAGATGGAGGAGGCTAATGGAAAACAGCAATCCCATGTAAACATGGTAAGAACTGCTGATAAAGGGAAAAATATTGCATATTTTGAGTATGAGTGTTCCATTTAAATTCAGGTGCAGTTTTACATCTTTACATTTGTTTAAATTTATGTTTTAATGTTTTCTAGTTTGTGATACTGACTGTTTAAACTGACGAATCATCTTGGACTTTGTTAGTTATATGTCAGTATCTCTACACTTTTTTCTTAAATTTTCTTTCGCCAATTTTTAATATTTCTTCCTGGAAATGTCATGTTTTATGTCATATTATTAATTTATCTAGGTCAGGATATGCTCTCTTTATCAAAGTCTGGAATGATCTCATACACATTTAAGACATGTCTTCCAGGAAATGTCATTTTTTATGTCTCCATATCTCTTGCTCTATGTCTGGATATGCTCTCATTATCTAAATCTGGAAATCTCTTTTATAGAAATTTTTTCTTGAAATTGTCACGTATTAAGTCTTCATATCACATGGTCTAAGTCTGGAATTGGTCTTATGATTTACGTCTGGAATGTTTTCTGTAATCTAGGTCTAAAAATGTATTTTTCTTATTTTAGATTTGCCTTCCTGGAAATAAGTGTTTATGTCTTCATATTTGTTGCTCTAAGTCTGGAAATGGCCTTTGATTGTATATGAAATGTGCTATTTGGAAAATGCTTGTATGTCTAAAGTTGACCTCAGTTGTGACTGAAAGTTGCTTTGCCCCAAGATATGATATAGAAAGTTCAGAAGTTACTTTTGCTTCTGGATATGACCTCATTTAAGTTTAAAAGCTAACTTTTTCTTTGAATACGACCTCATGTAAGCCTAGAAGTTACCTTTCCTCTAGAAATGACCTCATGTAAGTTTAAAAGTTACTCTTGTCTTTGGATATGACTTCATGTGAGCTTAAACGTTACTTTTATCCTTGGATATGACCTCATGTATGTTTAAACGTTACTATTATCTTTAGCTATAGCCTCAGTGACCTCTAAACGTTTCCTTTGCCCCCGCATATGTTTTAATGAGATTTTAGAAGTTACGATTGCCCTCAGATATGACCTCATAGAAGATTAGAAGTTACTTTTACCTTTAGATATGACCTCAGTGACCTCTAAAAGTTCACTCTACCCCCGGATAAGACCTAAAATAAGTTTGAAATTACTTTTACATCTAGAAATAACAGTGATTAAATGGCGTCTGTTAAATTTAGAAATTAAGTTCCACTCTAAAAATGACCTCAGCTACATTTGGAAATATCTATATCATCTGGGCATGACCTCAGTTGGCTTTAGAAGTTTCATTAGTATCTTATGTGGAAATAACCCCAACTGTATTTAGAATATCTTTCATAGTTGGAAAGGGCCTCAGCTAGGTTTAGAAGTCTCTTTAATATCTTCTCTGGAAATGACCTTAACTATATTTTGAAAATCCTTAACATTTGGAAATTCCCTCAGATATATTTGGAAATCTCTAGCATCTTATCTGGAAATTAATTAGGCTATAATATGGAATATGTTTAGCATATGGAAACTGCTTCAGTTAAATTTGGGATCTTATCTGGAAATGACCTTTTTGGAATATCTTTTGCATTTGGAAAAGGTCTCAGCAAAATTTGGAAGTCATATAATATGTATTGTTATGATAGAGAACGCCCCCTAAATGGCTCTTTAGTATTGTGAATGTACAATGAACGTTCCCTGAACAGTTTTTTTATTTATTTATTTTGCTTACTATTTACAGGTATTGTTTCAGAGAATCCGACATTATTAATTTATTTATATCAGCGTAAATATCTCTGTAGATGCGATAAGAATATTTTTTTTCTAAATGATATATTTTTTTTTAATAAGTGGAATGAGAACATCACAATCATGTTTTAGAAGTTTTGTTCAAACATAAAACACAGACTTTATTAAAATTCAATGTCTCTTCAGCATCCTATTTGTAAATGACCTCAGCTTTAATTTGGAAAATCATTATAGTTTGGAAATGACCCTAGCTAAATTCGCAGGTATCTTTAACATTATATTTAGTTATGATCTCAACTTAAATTTGTAAAATCTGTAACATTTGAAAATGGCTTCAGTTAATTTTGAATATATTTTTTTTTTTACTTTTGGAAATGACTGCAGTTATATTTAAAAATATCTTCTACTTTTTAAAATGACCTTAGCTGAAATTTGAAGTCTGTTGCATTTTGAAATGACGTTGATAAATTTGAATATAATATCATTTAAGGCTGGAAATAATGTCAATTAATTTTAAAGTAACTACGCCATCTGGATATTATAACAGATAAACATGCATCTTGCAAGCTCAGAACACTTGATTCTAAGCTTCTAGAATATACGCTTCTGTGTGTACTTATTTTGTATATTTTGTTTTTATTCCATTCAAATCGGATATAATTACCAATTTTAAGTAGTTCTCCCATTAATATTGACCATTTTCTTTGACATTTTCATGACGTCACTTGGTTGCGGTGTTTATCACGAACGCGATTAGCTGATGTTCGTGACGTCGCTGATGACGTCAATATATGTAAAGTTGGTCTCGTGAAACTCTCCTATTTACGTCTATTTTTATATCATCACAGAGATTAAATTGCCTTTATTTATTGTTATCTGGTACAAAAATAAATTATGAATTTAAAAAAAAAGGTATTAGTGGTAATTTAATATAAAAGCGTCCAGCGAGACATGACAATGATTGCGCTTATGGGTGGGGCCTCTTCTCTTTTTGGGGGATTGGTGGGGGGAGTGATTGAGAAAGAGAGTGAGTGAGTGAGTAAGAGAGAGAGAGAGAGAGAGTGCGGAATCCTCCAGCGCATTTAGTATGTGATGAGACCGTGTTGATGGTGGGTGTGTGCACGGGCTAGCTTAATTTACCAAAATTCGAATCTTGGGGTGTGATTCTCTTTGTTGTTTTTTTAAATTAAATCGCCCAGATTAGTTTTTAGACGCCATTAGTGAGAGGTCACAAAAAATGTCAAAAACAATTCTCTTAATAGGCATTTTGCTCGCCTGTAGTTCCGCGGAAGCCAAAAACCTCCTCCAGGAGATCAAATCCTGGCCCAACCTCTCGCAGGTAAGTCGAAATCATATCAAGAGCTTTCCAGCATTCTTCTCTATATAATATTCAATAATTTTTACACTTACTGGAAGGAATATTAGTATCCCAGTCTGTATATGGAATACA
>JAXCGZ010023160.1:55000-60401 GCA_037179515.1 Halocaridina rubra
AATAGATAATTCTTCTTCTATGGAAAATTCTTCAGAGTTCTGCTGGATCTTTTCCTTCTCTTTCTTTGTCATAACAGCGTCCAAGACTTCAAGGTACTGGTAGGGTTCAGCCAGCCAATAATTCTGATCCTAAAGGGAGCTTTTTTGTTTAGAAACCCCTGGTACTTATATCACTTTGGGCCTTGATAGCCTATTTAGCCCTTTTATGAGACATTACCTCCTCAGTAAGTGGTGTAAGGACAGGCTCAAATGCTACATCCCTATAGACCTTCTGAAGTACCTTAGCAGTTATATCTCAAATTTCTCCATGTCTCATGTGAACCATTTGTTTCCTAAGGCATACCATAGCACCGTATTCATCAAAAGAATCTCCACGTTTGCAAATGGTGTCTTAAAGGGGGGTTTACACGGTCAAACGATTCGTCGATTGCGGTTCGACAGACAAGTGTTTGAAGTGATGTTCGAACGTGTGAACGGGGTATTTGGTTGTCGTACATGTTTACCGTGCTCGACAACCAAATACCCCGTTCACACGTTCGAACATCACTTCAAACACTTGTCTGTCGAACCGCGTTCGACGAACCGTTTGACCGTGTAAACCCCCCTTCAAGACACCATTTGGTCAACTATACCACAGAGTAATGGCAGCCGTATATTTATGTTTATTTAAAATTAAAGTCTTTCGCCTTGACGGGTATAGTTGTTAACCAGGCTTAGTAATAATAATAATAATAATAATAATAATAATAATAATAATAATAATAATAACAATAATAATAATAATAATAATAATAATAATAATAACAATAATAATAATAATAATAATAATAATAATAATAATAGATATTTTATACCACTACAACTACTACTTAGTTACTGCTTCTACTATTACTACTACTACTACTACTACTACTACTACTATTATTATTATTATTAAGTCTACTGCTGCTACTACTGCCATTATTAGTAGATTGAATCTAAGATATTATAATATGCAAGTGTATTATTGATAGAGTGAGCGATAGACAGATAGATACTTGATAATAGATAGGGAGTGAATGAATATATTTCCATTAGACTATTTAAGGAGTGTTTTTCGTCATGCCTAGAATTAATTTAATATAATTAGAGCAGTTATTGAGTATAATTGAATATAATTTATATATATATATATATATATATATATATATATATATATATATATAAATATATATATATATATATATATATATATTAATATATTTATTGATATGCATAAATTAATTTATCAATTTATTTATTAATATATTAATTAGTTTATTTATTACAAATATATATTCGGTAGTAAATTTATTTATTTATCAATGTATTATTATATATATTACAAAATAGCTATAGATTGCTTGAAGATGCTGTTCCAGCAGAGGCTCCATACACTACTGTACTCTTTAAGGCTATTGAGTTGATAGGGCCTCTAGACATCAGCTTCTTAGTGCCACCTGGATGCCAGCTGACATGAAGGTTAATCGATGACGTCATTATCCTTCTCTTTTCCTCTGTATTTATTACTCACGTCCTGTTTTATGTTTCCTCTTTTTTTATTTTTAGTTCTTCTCCTTAGCCTCTTTAATATGTCTTCTTCTTTTCCTCTTTATTGCTTCCCGTTTTCTATAATTCTTCTTATTTTCCTCTTTAATTCCTCCTCCTTTTTGTCTTTATTTATTTAGCTTTTTCTATTTAATGTTTTCTCTTTTTTCCTCTATGTATTCCTCTTTTTCTCTTTTTTCCTCTTTATGTCTTCCTCTTTTTCTATTTAATGTTTTAATTATTTTCTATTCATAGACAGATCAAGAAAAAATGATTGATAGATAAGCATATAATAAGGCTGCACACACACTCGCGCACACACACATACACACGTACACACACATACCCACACAGACATACACAGTTAAAAAAAGGAACCGATCTGTAGAATGAAAATGATGAGTTTTTGCTCTTTCTCGTGAACACAATTAGGTAAATAGACATTAGCACAAATACGTACATACATACATACATACATACATACATACATACATACACACATACATACATACATACATACATACATATACACATACATACATACATACATACATACATACATACATACATACATACATACATAGAGAGAATTTTCTTTTCGAGTTATATAAAGCAATGTGCCTTTTCATAGTATATCGTGTTAAAAGCACAAAAAGAACTTTTTTTTGCATTATTTTTTTTTATTATTATTATTTTATAGAGTAAGATCAGAAAATTGTTTGATATAAAGTTTGTTTGATGTTTTTATTTACAAATAAAAATAAATTGTTCACTACTACACAAATTTTTTTCTCATTCATTCATTTATTCATTCATACATACTACAGTGTATGTATATATATATATATATATATATATATATATATATATATATATATATATATATATATATATATATAAATATATATATATATATATATATATATATATATATATATATATATATATATATATATATATATATATATCCGTCAATCTATCTATCTATCTATGTATCTATCTATCTATCTATCTATCTATCTATCTATGTATCTATCTATCTATCTATCTATCTATCTATCTATCTATCTATCTATCTATCTATCTATCTATATATATATATATATATATATATATATATATATATATATATATATATATATATATATATATATATATATATGTATATATACAGACACACACACACACACACACATATATATAAATATATATATATATATATATATATATATATATATATATATATATATATATATATATATATATATATATATATATATATATATTTATATATATATATATATATATATATATATATATATATATATATATATATATATATATATATATATATATATATATATATATATATATGCACGCGCACAAGAGAGAGAGAGAGAGAGAAAGAGAGAGAGAGAGAGAGAGTTCCCTGAACATGTATATATCTATCTATCTACCTTGGCTGTTTCCCCCTTTAATTGGGGGTTAGCCGAAATAAACGAAAAAATAAAACAATAAGGGGATTACTTTGCTCTATGGGCAATGACGAGGGAGCTAGCGGCCGTTCAGATGGCACTGCTGGAGTACCACAGCCCATCCTCCCGGCTCTTCCACAACCTGTGTCGCTTCATAACTGCCAACTACCCTACTGCCCCTACCACAGGGCTACCTCTGTAAGATGCAGCCCCGTGGTAATAGCAGATGCCCATCAAAGCTGCATCACAATCGCTCGCCACTCATTCCTATTCCTAGCACGCTCACTCGCTTCCCTCACAGCCATCCTCCTATCATTCAGGGCTCTCCTTACTCCATCCATCCATCCAAACCTAGGCCTCCCTCTAGCATTTCTCCCATCAGCTCTCGCATTCATCACCTTTTTCAGCAGTCTTTCATCATCCATCCTCTCCAAATGGCCAAACCATCTCAGAACATTCATATCTACTCTGGCTGCAAATTCTCTCCTCACACCCGTTCTTGCTCTCACCACTTCATTCCTAACCCTATCCAACCGAGATACACCAATCATACTCCTCAGGCATTTCATAGTTAAAGAAGAAGGGGATGTATATATAATATGCGAAAGTTCTTTGTACTCCATTTTTTCCGTAATTTCATCTCTCTCTCTCTCTCTCTCTCTCTCTCTCTCTCTCTCTCTCTCTCTCTCTCTCTCTCTCTCTCTCTCTCTCTCTCTCTCTCTCTCTCTCTCTCTCTCTCGTCTCTCTCTCTCTCTCTCTCTCTCTCTCTTTCAGATACACGAAGACTCACACACTCGCAATCACACCTAAGTTTTTATATATACCAGAGGCAGTATATGAAAATATCCTATGAATCTAAGAATATGCTGTACACATATTTACAATCTGAAAACGCGTGTTTGGAATTCTAAGTATTTTGTGACAAGACTTGGGGGGGCATAGAAGGGAGAGAGAGAGAGAGAGAGAGAGAGAGAGAGAGAGAGAGAGAGAGAGAGAGAGAGAGAGAGAGAGAGAGAGAGAGAGAGAGAAAGAGAGAGAGAAAAAAAAAAATTCGTGAAAATTATAAGTAGATATAATTACTCGTATATTGGTTTGAAGGATTGTGGATTTTTTTTTTCTAGAGGGTTTTAGTCTTTACACTCATTAAACAGTGTACTCACTTAGTCTTGTGAGTTGACAGGTGGTTAGCAGGTAATGAATGCCAGTACCCTTTCCTATTAATCTTCAAATATGTCCGTCTATTTCAGTCTTGTATCTTAATACCTTTACGTTGTTACACAAGCATTTAATTAAGCAGCCAAAAATGTAATAAATATGTAATTAAATAAGTAAAAATGCAAATAACTTGTTTACTAAATGTATGAATTAAGTAAATATGTAGATGGATAAGTAGATGAATAAAAGAATGAATAAGTAAATATAGAATCGCTGTAATAAGGCTTAAGTAAGTATTCCCCGTGGAGCGCAATTCTAGGTAAAATATCGCCTTCAAAGTCTTCCAACTTAAACAGAGCTCTCATGTTGATATTTCAACTCTCTGCCCCCGCCCCCGTTAAGGGAAAAAACAGAAATGTTACCCCTTGATACTGGGTTTATAACGTCTGTTTCCATATGCGCAATTGCGCATTTTGGGCCTTTTGCTGCATATTAAAAGAATGTATCGCAATTCTGGAGGGGTTTCGGAAACCAGAGTCAGGAAAAAAAACATCTAAATATCATGGTATAAAAAGCTTGCCAGAGTTTGACTGCCAACTGTAGTGGTGAAGGTGTAAGGGAGTAGGCAGCGATGTGCGGATCAATACAAGCTCTCTCTCTCTCTCTCTCTCTCTCTCTCTCTCTCTCTCTCTCTCTCTCTCTCTCTCTCTCTCTCTCTCTCTCTCTCTCTCTCTCTCTCTCTCTCTCTCTCTTTCTCTCTCTCTCTATTGTAGTCTCATTATTTGCATATAATTTTTACTGGCCTTTCGTGCATTCGCTTTATTAATGTTATGATTTTTATTATTCCATCATATATTCTTCCTCTTTTCTTATTTAAGCTCTTTTTATTCTCCATTTATCGTGTCCTTTACCATCTCTCTTAATTATTCTTTTTCCATTATTATTATTATTATTATTTTTTTAAATCTCAATTCCATCTTAATATTTGTAGTTTTGTTTTCTCTTTCTTTATATTAATTCCTTCCTTTTTATAGTTCTATTCCTGAGTTTCTGCTTTTTAATATTTTTTTAATTTCTCCATCACTTGATACTTGTTTGTGTTTTCTATTATTTTTTCTTCTTTGTGTCTTCTTTCTTTCTCATTCCAGTTACCTATTTACTTATTTTCTTACATTTGTGCATTTTATTTTCTTCTCTTTGGCTTG
>JAXCGZ010023161.1:12500-30000 GCA_037179515.1 Halocaridina rubra
TCTGTAGAGCTTTTGTCTTTGTATTCAGCCAATGTGAGTTCACACTTCGTGAAGAGTCTCTTTCTTATTTCCTAATATGCGACATAACCAGAATGTGAGTTAGCTTTGTATCTCTGAATATGAAAAATTTCTCTGTTCTCATAATAGAACAAAGTTTTCCATTTTTTTACCAATGATATGCGATGTTTTCGTTTGCACAATTTTCTACGTACCTCGAACATGATAGTTCTAAATAAGGAATACAAATAATCTATACATAAAAGCATTTTCGTATTTTGTTCTTATATTCATCCTGATCTGATATGATCTTCTACAGCGTAGTTACTTTAAGCGTGAAGAACACCTTAAATTAAATGTACACCCTTATGATTGCATGCACATTTAAAAATATTTTTTTAGAAAAAGGCAATATTATCAATCATAATCTTCCTTTCAGTATACATCTCTATTGTGTTTCCACCTTCTTTATATTCAGGTGTACTCTCCACTGACATCACCCACCTCTTACTCAGGATATCAAATCACCCATCAAAACGCATCCATATTAATTACCAAATATCAATAATTATATATATAACTAGGAATCATTTCTCTTTCCTCCTTATTTCTATCGCTACCAGGACCTCAACTTACCTCTACGGCCATTCCATCTCTTCCTTGCCCTCTTTCTACTCCAGACACCCTAACTACCATTCACTCATATTGTGCCTTACCTTTCCCTTTCCACATTTTTTCCTTCTGTGCTAAACTACCAGTTCTCTATAAGAAACTTACTACATTTACAAAATTGAAGTTCTGTTTGATATTAGGCATTACTTTTCCCAATTCTCAGTTATCAAAAATCTATAAAGGTCTTATCTCTCCCTGCTTAGAATACTGCTTTCATATCTAGGGTACTTCTCTTTATGCTTATCTCCTTGATTGGAGTGAATCTGAGGCCATCATACTGATAAGCTACCCTTCTCTTACTTTTAATCTCAGTTCTCTTCCTCTTCGCTGGAAGTTGTCATCTCTTAGTGCTATATGTCGTTTCTCATTTTGTATCGTTTCTGTGATGAGTTGGCAAGTTGTATTCCTCCCCTCCGGCGAGTCCGTGTAGTACACAGGCCAAGCAACATGTCACAGGTATTGTGTAGAGATTCGTAGCTTGTGGATTGGTCGGTGCAGCGATTGTTTCTTTCCTCCCACCTTCACAATCTGGAATTCTCTTCCTCCATTTGTCAACCCTTACTCTTCTGACCTCTCCTCATGTAAAAAATATTATTTATCTTCATCTCAGGACCTAATCCAGTCACATTTCTAGGTCCTCAGTAATTTGACTGTCCTCTCAGCCTGTCCTTTTCCTATTGTTTTTCATTCTCTTATTTTTGCCTTTTCCTTGAGCTGCCACTTTTTCTTCCTTTCAATGCTTTCTCGATGTCCGGGCCCGATGAGGGTAATTTTCTTTGCCCTTCCCGGTGTTTCACTCATAAAAATCTATTCATCTTCTCATTAGTCTCATGCATGCATACATATGTGCATACATACATGCATACGATACGAAAATGTATATGTAGTCGTATGACAAGAGGAAAAGTTGGGGATTGCCGTAACGCAATGGGTGAAAGCTTGTCTAGGGAGGTGACGGACCTGCGTTCAATCCCATTGCGGGGACTTAGGAAGGGCGTCCAGCCCTAATTCTTCAGCATCAATATGTATGTGTTCACACCCAAATGGGGACTTACAGTGAGACATAAAGCTTTAAAAAATGCCAAGGGAGAAATTTATCAGCATGAAGACAATTTATTTATTGTGTCTATTTTTCTAGCTCATATGATTATGCAATATAAATATATTTATAAATGGAAATTTAACACTTAAGAATCGATGTCTTGTTTGCACTAGCCTCTAATCAAAATAAATAAAAATGAGCAAATTCCGGAATAAATTGCATTCATATAAGCCTCTCCATGTGTCAAAGACGACGATTAAGAATTGATATAAAAGTGTATAAAAGAATATATATAAATGAAGGAAAAGAAACCAGAGGAAACCACTGCAAAAATTCGACGTTCTCAGATATATCTAGAGGAGCTCTTCTGTACGAATAGAATTGTCAGCCTTAAAGAGAAAAGAACGACAGGCAATTTCTCTTATGTCTCACGCATCACATTCTCCCCATCTTTTTTCTTCTTCTTAGATGCCTTTGCGCACCAACGTCTCAGTTACAGTTCGCTCTCTCGAAGATATTTCCTTTTTTACACACTTGTTTAAACACACACACACACACACACATACACACACACACACACACACACACCACACACACACACACACACACACACACACACACACACACACACACACACACACACATGTGAAAGAAGGCCCAAGCTTGAATGCTAATTAGCAGGAGCAGAACTTCAAGAGACAGAGAATGAGAGAGATCTAGGAGCAAACATACTGGCAGATTTGTCTCCAGAAATGAATACTAATGGAATAGTAAGGGTAGTATATGCATTCTTAGCAAATTTAAGGGTAGCCTTCAGGTACATAGATAAGGAAATGTTCAGAAACATTTATGTAACCTATGTGAGGCCAAAGCTTGTATGTGCAGCCCCTTTTTAGAATTCACACTTGAAAAAACAAGTATTTAAGCTAGAAAAAGTTCAAAAACATGCAACGAAACTGTTGTCAGAAATACACAATCTCAGTTATGAGGAGAGGCTGAGGGAAATAGACTTACCATCATTCGAAGCTAGAAGAACTAATGGGAATATGGTGACGGTTTTTAAATTCCTACCTGGTTATGACAGAGTGGATAGGGATCGATATTTTGATATGGCTGCACTAGAACGAGAGTTTTGAAGCTTCGTAAGAAAACTTCTTTACAGGATGAGAGGAGGTACTTTTTTGTGTGTGTAAGAGTAGTTAATGACTGGAATTCGCTAAGCGAGGAGGTAGATAATGCTAACTCAATTCACAGTTTTAAGAACAAGTATAAGTATCACTAAGTACAAAAATGAAACCGACCAGGAGACGGGGGAGTTACGAGCACTGGGCTCTTTCCTGTAAGCACATGTAGGTAACTATAAAAACACACACACACACGCACACACACACACACACATACATATATATATATATATATATATATATAAATATATATATATATATATATATATATATATATATATATATATATATATATATATATATATATATATATATATATATATATATATATATATATATATATATATATATATATATATATATATATATATATATATATATATATATATATATATATATATATATATATATATATATATAATCAAATGAGCACATTACATATGTGAAAACATGAATAATATTTACCTCAACCGGGACTTGACCCTAGGACTTATAATTACTAAGTCAAGGCGCTACCAACTACACACCAAAGAAGGTTAAAAGGAATCCAACCTTATAGCTTATATCTGCTATACTTAGGAAAGAACGCATTCTATCTGAATGCCACTATGCTCATATTACAGATTCCCCAACCTCACTCATGGCTTCATTTTCCCATTTAATTCAATTCCCAATCTCATTCGGGCTATACAAATACCAAATAAGCATATTACATATGTTTTTTTTACATATGTAAAAAAATATGATTCATATATATATATATATATATATATATATATATATATATATATATATATATATATATATATATATATGTTCATATTTCAGATTCCCCAACCTCACTCGTGGCTTCATTTTCGCATTTAATTCAATTCCCAATCTCATTCGGGCTATACAATAACCAATTAAGCACATTACATATGTGAAAACATGAATCATTTTTTACCCCGACCGGGACACGAACCTAGGACTTATAATTAATAAGTCAAGGCACTACCAACTACACACCACAGAAGGTTAAAAGGAATCCAACCTTATAGCTTATATCTGCTATACTTAGGAATGAACGCATTCTATCTGAATGCCACTATGTTCATATTACAGATTCCCCAACCTCACTCGTGGCTTCATTTTCGCATTTAATTCAATTCCCAATCTCATTCGGGCTATACAATAACCAATTAAGCACATTACATATGTGAAAACATGAATCATTTTTTACCCTGACCGGGACTCGAACCTAGGACTTATAATTACTAAGGCAAGGCGCTACCAACTACACACCACAGATGGTTAAAAGGAATCCAATCTTGGATTCCTTTTAACCTTCTGTGGTATGTAGTTGGTAGCGCCTTGACTTAGTAATTATAAGTCCTAGGTTCGAGTCCCGGTCAGGGTAAAAAATGATTCATGTTTTCACATATGTAATGTGCTTAATTGGTTATTGTATAGCCCGAATGAGATTGGGAATTGAATTAAATGCGAAAATGAAGCCACGAGTGAGGTTGGGGAATCTGTAATATGAACATAGTGGCATCCAGATAGAATGCGTTCATTCCTAAGTATAGCAGATATAAGCTATAAGGTTGGATTCCTTTTAACCTTCTGTGGTGTGTAGTTGGTAGCTCCTTGACTTAGTAATTATAAGTCCTAGGTTCGAGTCCCGGTCAGGGTAAAAAATGATTCATGTTTTCACATATGTAATGTGCTTAATTGGTTATTGTATAGCCCGAATGAGATTGGGAATTGAATTAAATGCGAAAATGGAGCCACGAGTGAGGTTGGGGAATCTGTAATATGAACATAGTGGCATTCAGATAGAATGCGTTCATTCCTAAGTATAGCAGATATAAGCTATAAGGTTGAATTCCTTTTAACCTTCTATGGTGTGTAGTTGGTAGCGCCTTGACTTAGTAATTATAAGTCCTAGGTTCGAGTCCCGGTCGGGGTAAAAAATGATTCATGTTTTCACATATGTAATGTGCTTAATTGGTTATTGTATAGCCCGAATGAGATTGGGAACTGAATTAAATGCGAAAATGAAGCCACGAGTGAGGTTGGGGAATCTGTAATATGAACATAGTGGCATTCAGATAGAATGCGTTCATACATATATATATATATATATATATATATATATAATATATATATATATATATATATATATATATATATATATATATATATATATATATATATATATATAGATATATATATGTATATATATATATATATATATATATATTATATATATATATATATATATATATATATATATATATATATATATATATATATATATATATATATATATATATATATATATATATATATATATATATATATATATATATATATATATATATATATATATATATATATATATATGTGCGTGTGTGTGTGTTTGTGTGTGTGTGTGTGTGTGTGTGTGTGTGTGTGTGTGTGTCCATGGATCTGGAGAAAGTGTATGATAGAGTTGATAGAGAAGCAATGTGGAATGTTATGAGATTATATGGAATTAATGATAAATTGTTGCATGCAGTGAAGAGTTTGTATGAGGGCAGTAGAGCTTGTGTTAGGGTAGGGAATGAAGTGAGTGAGTGGTTTCCAGTGAGTGTGGGACTGACACAGGGATGTGTGATGTCACCATGGCTGTTCAATTTGTATATTGATGGAGTTGCAAGAACGGTGAATGAGCGAGTGCGTGGTAGAGGTTTGAGAATGGTATATGGGGATGATAACGAGTGGGAGCTGAATCAGTTGCTGTTTGCAGATGATACTGTGGTGGTGGCAGATTCAGAGGAGAAGCTGTGTCAGTTATTGTCAGAATTTGTAATGGTGTGTGAGAGAAGGAAGTTGTGAGTGAATGTGGGTAAGAGTAAGGTAATGAGGTGTACAAGAAATGAGGATGGTGCTGTGTTAAATGTTATGTTGAATGGAGAGACACTTGAGGAAGTTGATCAGTTTAAGTATTTAGGCTCGGTTATAGCTGCAAATGGTGGAGTGGAAGCAGAGGTATGTCACAGAGTGAATGAAGGATGTAAAGTGTTGGGTGCGTTGAAAGGAGTGATGAAGAATAGAGGATTGGAAATGAATGTTAAGAAAGTTTTGTATGAGACAGTGGTTGTGCCAACTGTGATGTATAGATCAGAGTTATGGGGTGTGAAAGGAAGTGAGAGGCGGAAACTAAATGTGTTTGAGATGAAATGCCTGAGGAGTATCATTGGTATATCTCGATTGGATAAGGTTAGGAATGAAGTGGTGAGAACAAGAACGGGTGTGAGGAGAGAAATTGCAGCCAGATTAGATATGAATGTTCTGAGATGGTTTGGGCATGTGGAAAGGATGGATGATGATAGACTGCTGAAAAAGGTGATGAATGCAAGAGTTGGTGGGATAAATGTTAGAGGGAGGCCTAGGTTTGGTTGGATGGATGGAGTAAGGAGAGACCTGAATGATAGGAGGATGGATGTGAGGGAAGCAAATGAGCGTGCTAGGAATAGGAATGAGTGGTGAGCAATTGTGACACAGCTCTTATGGGCATCTGCTGTTACCACTGAGCTGCACCTTACAGAGGTAGCCCTGTGGTAGGGGCAGTAGGGGAGTTGGCAGTTGTGAAGCAACATAGGTTTTGGAAGAGCCGGGAGGATGGGCTGTGGCACTCCAGCAGTGTCATCTGAACGATCGCTAGCTCCCTCGTCATTGCCCATAGAGCAAAGTAATCTCCTCATTGTTTTCTTTTTTTATATCGGCTACCCTCCAATTAAAGTGGGAAACAGCCAAATTAGATAGAATAGAGATAGTGTGTGTGTGATTACCTAATTGTGATTACCTAATTGTGTTTACGGGAAAGAGCCCAAAGCTCGTATCTTCCCGTCTCCTGATCGGTTCCATTTTATACTTAGTGATACTTATCATACCTGTCCTTAAAACTATGGATTGAGATAGCATTAACTACCTCCTCGCTTAGCCAATTCCAATTGTCAACTACTCTTACACTGAAAAAGTATTTCCTTACATCCTGCAAAGAAGTTTTCTTACGAAGCTTCAAACTATGACCTCTAGTTCTAGAGCCAGCCATATCAAAATATCGATCCCTATCCACTCTATCATAACCATGAAGGAATTTAAAGACTGTAACCATATCCCCCCTCACTCTTCTAGCTTCGAGTGATGGTAAGTCTAATTCCCTCAGCCTCTCATCATAACTGAGATTGCGTATTTCTGGCACCAGTTTCGTGGCATGTCTTTGAACTTTTTCAAGCTTTGCAATGTGCTTTTTCAAGTGCGGATTCCAAAAGGGGGCTGCATATTCGAGTTTTGGCCTCACATAGGTTACATAAATATTTCTGAACATTTCCTTGTCCATGTGCCTGAAGGCTACCCTTACATTTGATAAGAATGCATATGCTGCCCTTACTATGCCATTTATATGTATTTCTGGAGACAAATCTGCCTGTGTGTTTACTCCTAGATCTCTCTCATTTTCTGTCTCTTGAAGTTGTACTCCAGCCACCGAGTAGTCAAGCTTGGGCCTTCTTGCACTTGTACCCATTCTCATTACCTTACATTTTGAAGTATTGAATTTCATTAGCCAGTGTATACGTCTAGCCGTGTGTCCACCACCATCTCGTGTTGATCTGCATTTTTGAAAAATAGTATGTGATTATTTTATTCAGCAACATGCTGTAGTGCATTAACGCGTGGTTAGAATTAAACGTATTTAAAAGTAAAAAGGCTGGGAAGCACTGCTCAAGAGTTTTTTAAAATATGGTAATGTATTGCTGGAGTTCAAATGGCTTTCAGTATTTGTTTTTGCTTTTTTTTAATCATATATCGAGGTAATGCATCAAATTATTAAATCATGCAAAGTGAAATACGCAATCTCAGTTATGATGAGAGGCTGAGGGAATTAGACTTACCATCACTCGAAGCTAGAAGATTGAGGGGGGATATGGTGACAGTCTTTAAATTCCTTCAAGGTTATGATAGAGTGGATAGGGATCGATATTTTGATATGGCTGGCTCTAGAACTAGAGGTTATAGTTTGAAGCTTCGTAAGAAAACTTCCTTGCCGGATGTAAGGAAATACTTTTTCAGTGTAAGAGTAGTTGATAATTGGAATTGGCTAAGCGAGGAGGTAGTTAATGCTATCTCAATCCATAGTTTTAAGGACAGGTATGATAAGTATCACTAAGTATAAAATGGAACCGATCAGGAGACGGGAAGATACGAGCTTTGGGCTCTTTCCCGTAAACACAATTAGGTAATCACACTGAAAGGCATACCGAGAGCTCAGACGCGTTGATTGATCGAGATAGCATGGCTTGGCTCATAGGATTGGCTCGCTGAATGCAGACGACGTGCATCCCGCCCTTTCACTGTCGACCGAGACATGCATGCTTGGAGGTGGAGAGTACCTTGCGGACTAATTACGCATGTGCAAACTTATGCACAAATATTTTTATGTATGCACACTGTGCATGCACCGTATGTATTACCTCGCACACACACACACACACACACACACTAACCGCGCGTTCAGTGACACACGGAACTGCTCCTCTTAAATTTTTAATTGTTTCGAGTGACTAAGTGCTTAGTGGAAAACTTTACCATAATTTCCCTAAATATGAAATCCTGCAGAGTATTGTGAGTACAAAACTTATATTTGTTGTATGACGAGACTGTCCAAAATATTAAAGGAAAAAAAATTGAGAAAATTTTTCGTGAGGGGAGAGAGAAGCTGCCATCCAGTTCTGCCTTGAAGGAAATTTAGAAGAGTTGCCAGAGGTGAAGCCATCACATCACATTACCTAATTTTTTGTGTAAACTGGGGAAAGCTCTTAGGCCGTTTACCTGATCCTGTGGTTCCATATATTGTTAAAATCAGTATCCTTCCCATTTATATTAACTTGTTAGTTAGTTTGATACAAGAAAAAATTGAATAAGTAAAAAAAAAAAAAAAAAAAATATCCACCTGTCAACAGTACTGAGTTAAGTTGCCAAGTAGTACAGCTGTCTTATTTTCTTCATTTTTTTTTGCTTTTCTTTTAGCTTTCTCTTTTACTATTTTGTTTTTATTTTGTATATATATTGAGTTAAATGTAAAGTCTAATCTTGTGATAACATACCTTGGTTAGCAAGTGGGTTTATCAGTTAGGAAGAATATATAGCAGAAACAGGTGGGTGTCACCTCAGACACAGGTTCGAATTTTTCCTTCAGGTTTGACTTTTGTTTTGTTGCATTTTTTTTTCTTTTTCTTTTTATCCTTAAATTACCATGTTCAAGTTTTTAAGTTAAGGTGTGTGTTACCAGAAAAGAGATAAACTGAGTCACTAAATAGCACTTATATGGAGATATAAAAATTCGGTGTGAAGCTTAATTAAAAGTTTTTCTCTTTTTTTTCTCTTTCTCTTCTTCTTTCTATATTCTGTGAGAGGGAGAACATAAAAATGACGCCATCTCTGTCCCAAACCTCTCCCATCCATGGGTCGGTAGGAAGGGTAGCCATCAGGAGACTCAAACAGAAAATCAAGAATTTAGAGGAAATGGTTATAAGCCTTGATGATAAAATTCAGAATATGGATGGAGAAATGAAAGAGAATGAAACACTCAGAGAGCAAATAAGATCTTTGGAGGAAGCAAATAAAGCACAAGGGCAGGAGAGAAAGGAACTAGAAAAAAGAATAAAAAAGCTGGAAGGGGAAAAGAGTCAACTAGAATCTAGACTTTCTAAACAAGAAGATAAAAACAAACAGCTAAATGACAACCTAAAGGAATTAGATGTTAGTTCACTGCTCTCTTCTGAGAGAGACGAGATTGCTGCTTGGAATGTCCAGATTAAGGAAAACATTGAACAGTTCAGAAAAGAGTTCCAGGAGCTGAATATGGAAAATGATGCCATGAAAACTTCCTTTGCTGATGCACTAAAGGGGAATGTGGCAGTAAAAGAGGCTGTAAAGGTGGTGGCACTGGAAAACATACAAACAGTTGACTATAAAGAGACAGTAATCAAAAAAATGAAAGACGTTGTGATGGAAAGGGCAAACCCACTCATCAGACAGGCACTTGATAAGGAGAAGACAGTGGTAATCTCAGGCATAAGCGAGTCCCAGGAGCCAACATGGCAGGGGAGACTTGAAGAAAATAAAGCTAGGGTTGTAGACCTGATAAGAAAGCTTGGAGTAGTATGTGGTCCTGAGGATATTGTAAACATACACCAACTAGGTAAATATTCGAGGGAAGGAAAGCCGAGACCAACAAAAGTAACCTTTGAGAGAGGGGAAACATGTAGGGAAATATTGTTGAGAAAAAAAAGTCTAAAAGACCTTCAAGAATTCAAAGAAGTGTTCATTAGACAATACAGAACACAGGAAGAGATGGGAAAGATCAAAAACTTGTTGCAAGAGGCAAGAAGGTTAAATGATGAAAGAAATGAAGAAGAGAAGAAAAATTTTCATTACAGAGTTCTTCCAGACAAAGGGGAGATAAAGAAGATAATGTCAGAAGATCAGGGGATGGGGCCTCATTAAGATTGTTATACACAAATGCTGATGGATTAGCTGGTAAGGCAGTAGAATTAAAAGATAGGATTCACTACAGTAAGGCAGATATAGTAGCAATTACAGAGACTAAGTTGAGTGAGGACATAAACAGTGTCACAGTTTTTCCTAAGGGTTTCAGAATACTAAAGGTTGAAAGATCTGAGAGGACTGGTGGAGGGATAGCACTGCTCATAAGTGAAAGGATTCAAGTTGAAGTAATAAACTTGGCTATAGAAAGTGAGTTCAAAGAATTTCTTGTTGCTCGCATAAATACTGGGTCAGAGAGCATTATAATAACTGTTGTATACAACCCACCAAGGAACCAAAATAGGCTTGAAGTTTATGAGGAAAGTCATATAGGTACTATTGAAGTCATAAACTCAGTTGTTAACATGGCACGGGAAAAAAAATGTAGGATTTTGATTATGGGAGACTTTAATCATAAAGAGATAGATTGGATAAATCTTGACCCACACAGTGGTGAGGACTCATTCGGGGCAAGATTCCTAGATTGCGTACAAGGGAATTTCCTACACCAACATGTAATGGAACCAACAAGGGCCAGGGGTGGGGATGAGCCATCACTACTTGATCTAGTGTTCACAGATAATGTGTTGGATATTGAAAAAATTGAGTATGAACCACCAATTGGAAAGAGTGACCACTGTGTGTTGTTGATGGAGTATATCATTGAAGATATTCTTCCTGAGAGTAGAGGCACTGAGGACATGAGGAGGAACTATCGGAAAGGAGATTACATCAAAATGAATGAGCTTTTTGCAGTTATTGACTGGAGAACCTTATTTTACAACAAATCTGTACAAGAAATGTATGACATCTTTTGTGAGAAATATGGGAAGATAGTAGATTGCTGCATACCTGTCACCAAAGTAAGTGTAATTCATGCCAGAGAGAAATGGTTCGATAATGGGTGTAAAAGAGCTAAGGAGTGGAGAGACAAATGCTGGAAAAGGTATAGGAGGAGAAAAAACATAAATGCCTGGCAAACCTACAAAAGAGCAAGAAATGACTACCTAAGTAAAAGGAGAGAGGCAGAGAGAGACTATGAGAGGGACATCACCAGGAAGGCTAAAGAAAATCCCAAGCTTTTCCACAGCTTTATCAGAGGAAAACTGAAGGTAAAAGAACAGGTTTTAAGGCTAAAGAGAGCGGATGGAAGCATCACTGAGACGGATGAAGAGATCTGCAAAGAATTGAACAAGGAGTTTCAGTCAGTATTTACAGTAGAAAATACCCCACCCCCTCAGATTGCAGTGATAGAAGCTCAAGGGCCGATATTAGAGAACATCAACCTTACAGCCACAGAGGTATGCAAAGCGCTGATGGATTTAGATGTTCATAAAGCTACAGGTCCCGATGACATATCCCCTCATGTGCTTAAAAAATGCGCAAACACAATATCAGTGGCACTAAGTATCATATTTAAGGAGTCACTGGAGTCGGGGAGATTCCAAGATGCTGGAAACAAGCAAATGTGATACCTATCTTCAAAAAGGGAAGGAGGGATACGGCTCTGAACTATAGACCAGTTTCCTTGACCAGCATAGTTTGCAAAGTTATGGAGAAACTACTAAGGAAACATATCTCTCTTCACTTGGAATCCTTCAACTTTTTGTCAGTGAGGCAACATGGCTTCAGAGAAGGTAGATCGACAGTAACAAACTTATTAGAATTTTATGATGAGGTAAGCCAAATCTTACAGGAAAGAGAGGGCTGGGCAGATTGCATATTCCTAGACTTCCAGAAAGCGTTTGACACTGTTCCACATGGGAGAAGAGTTGGTAGTGGAGTTCCACAGGGTTCAGTTTTAGGGCCACTTTTGTTCCTTGTATATGTAAATGACCTACCAGAGTTTGTAAATTCATTCATGAATATGTTTGCAGATGATGCAAAGATTGTGAAGAAAGTAAAAAACGAGAACAATGGTAGAGAACTTCAGGAGGATTTAAATAATCTGCATGAGTGGTCAGAAAAGTGGCTAATGAAATTCAATACTTCAAAATGTAAGGAAATGAGAATGGGTACAAGTGCAAGAAGGCCCAAGCTTGACTACTCGGTGGCTGGAGTACAACTTCAAGAGACAGAAAATGAGAGAGATCTAGGAGTAAACATACTGGCAGATTTGTCTCCAGAAATACATATAAATGGCATAGTAAGGGCAGCATATGCATTCTTATCAAATGTAAGGGTAGCCTTCAGGCACATGGACAAGGAAATGTTCAGAAATATTTATGTAACCTATGTGAGGCCAAAACTCGAATATGCAGCCCCCTTTTGGAATCCGCACCTGAAAAAGCACATAGCTAAGCTTGAAAAAGTTCAAAGACATGCCACGAAACTGGTGCCAGAAATACGCAATCTCAGTTATGATGAGAGGCTGGGGGAATTAGACTTACCATCACTCGAAGCTAGAAGAGTGAGGGGGGATATGGTGACAGTCTTTAAATTCCTTCATGGTTATGATAGAGTGGATAGGGATCGATATTTTGATATGGCTGGCTCTAGAACTAGAGGTCATAGTTTGAAGCTTCGTAAGAAAACTTCTTCGCAGGATGTAAGGAAATACTTTTTCAGTGTAAGAGTAGTTGATAATTGGAATTGGCTAAGCGAGGAGGTAGTTAATGCTATCTCAATCCATAGTTTTAAGGACAGGTATGATAAGTATCACTAAGTATAAAATGGAACCGATCAGGAGACGGGAAGATACGAGCTTTGGGCTCTTTCCCGTAAACACAATTAGGTAATCACAATTAGGTAATCACACTCACACAGACTCACTAGATAGAATATCACTGTTAATAACACATTCTCGAATTCCCCCCCCCACCTTAAAAACAAATTGCCCCTCTTAAAAACAAATTGCCCCCAGTGGAGCGTGCGCCTCAAGTTGGGAACCACTGCGCTAGACTTCATATCCGTTGAAAGTGAATTTGACAATTTTCATCATAATTGATATGAAATGGTATATTCGCTGCTATTCATCAAAGTTTGTAAGGCATGCAAGATTTACTACCATTTCAGAAGAACTATAAATATTATCCGACTTGTTTCCGTTTCATGGAGGTACTTGAAATGATTTCCTTCTAAAGAAAATCGAGAATAATTAATTTAGAAAAACTTCCACCGAGAAATACGTAGTGAGGTATAAATACCTAAGAATTGTATTGAGACATCCATCCCATGGAGTCATGGCTGGTTTAGGTGCGAAATAACCTATGTGCTACTTCTTCAGCTGCTTAAGCATGTTCATTACTTAACTGATACTTTAACTGCCTCAGTAATTAAATGAAAGAGTATATAAAATTCATTTGTTTATATATGTGTTTCCATGCTAAACATTTGAGCTTATGCGGACGTTCATATTTCCGTAATTGTATGCCAAGACTGCACATGGAGACTTGAAAAGAAGAGTAGTCAGCCATGACGGTCCTCTGCATTTGTAGAGGCTAAACAAGGGAGCTTGTAGAGGTAAAGTGCTGATGCTACGACTGTTATATTGTAATACAAGAACAACAAATAAAATAATTGCTGTAAATAGTCAAGTCAAATTAGGGAAAAAAATACAAAAACAAAATAGTTACTAATATATGATATAATATTTTCCGTTGGGAGTTAATGATGCTATAAAAAAAAAAAACTAAAGTTTGTTTGTTCCATTCGGATGTAGTGTTCCTCTGGGCTATTTTGCAACTCATCAAGTGTACATAAGCTTCATTCTCCTTTTTTTTTTTATTAAATGTACAATAATGTCATATATATAATATTAAACTTCAAAAGCAGAATCTGCTTTGGCAGCAAATAACAATATACGAAAATGCTTTTCCTTTGATCCATGAATCATTTGGCTGTTTACCTTATTTGACTCGCAAATCGAGCTCCTAATATGAATTGTTCTCTTTGGTTGTATTGTAGACATAAATAGTGAAAAGATATCCAGTGAACAGAGGAATTTGATATTATACATTATGCCCCATCATCATGAAGATAACTTTTTTTTTTTTTTTTTTAGGATGGGATAGGATAGGAGGGGAAAAAAGGGGAGGGATTTAAGGATATAAGGGAATCGGAGGGAAAAGCATGAAAATTAAATAAAGTAAGAGAAAAAAAGAGAGGGGCAGACCCTCGTGCTAAGTTTTGATCTGAAATTCAGATTCTATTCTTAATGCCTAAGATAACATTTACGTTATTTGTGAAATCGCTTTTAATTCAGGGCATGTGAAATAAATGTTGGACTGATTTTAGTATGCAATATATACATGACATTCTGCATTGTAGCATTGCATTATATACTTATTTATGCTAAGGATTATTTTCCTTGGTCATCTTATGGAAATCCTGAGTTCGGATTTTAATGGAGGTCTCCGAATCTGTCAGAAGTTTCATTTATATATCGAGAGTGTCAGAAGTCTCTTTACATGTGAAGTTAAGCGGAATAAATTCTGAAAACTTTACATGGTGCAGAGTACATGACGTGACCAAACATATATGTAATGAAGCAGATTATGTAATACGAAAGAGAGAGAGAGAGAGAGAGAGAGAGAGAGAGAGAGAGAGAGAGAGAGAGAGAGAGAGAGAGAGAGAGAGAGAGAGAGAGAGAGAGAGAGAGAGAGAGAGAGAGAGAGAGAGAGAATAATTTGCGAACTTCTGTAAACATATATGCACTCCAAGAATCAATAGAGTTAGTTCTTCAGTGAACCCTCTGTGAAAAATATAGAACAGCACCTGCTACAAATGAAGGAGAAAGGGGGGAATATAAGGCACGGTTGGGGGATACATATTCATATTTACAAAGCCAACAAGTAATGCCGTCTAGATAATATATTGAATATCTATCGTTAAGAAAAGAGGCTGTAAACAACATATTTAAATATAGAAAAAATATATTAACAAATCTACCAGTAAAAAAAATATTGATATTCAGATAAGTAAACAGGGCTATTACAATAATGTCCTTAATTTCTCCCTTGAGTAATTCCCCATCTCCGATGATGAATTTGAACTTATTGTTTCTCTGTATCTTTATTCACATCCCCACAACTTTTTATATCAATGCTACTATCAGCCCTTTGCTTTTTTATGTAATAATAATAATAATAATAATAATAATAATAATAATAATAATAATAATAATAATAATAATAATAATAATAATAATAATAATAATGATAATGATAATAATAATAATAATAATAATAATAATAATAATAATAATAATAATAATAATAATAATAATAATAATAATAATAACAATAATGATAATAATAATAATAATAATAATAATAATAATAATAATAATAATAATAATAATAATAATAATAATAATAATAATAATAATAATAATAATAATAATAATAATAGTAATAATAATAATAATAATAATAATAATAATAATAATAATAATAATAATAATAATAATAATAATAATAATAATAATAATAATAATAATAATAATAATAATACATGACCAAGAAACACTCATTCGCCACGATCCACACATACCTCAACTACTCCTCTTTCATCCTCATGGATAATTTTTTTTTTATGATTGTGACCCCAGGACGGGCCAAAAACAATTATAAAATAAAACAGCCCTTATCGGGCCTGGGCACGAAGAATACACAAAGTAAAGAGAAACAGAAATGGAGAGTGTAATGACTTGTTAGATGTGAAGGGATAATAAGAGATGAGTGATGAATATCCAAGAATATTCAGTGTAGTTGTAGGCATAGAAAAAGAACCGAAACTGAAGGAAGACTTAACATCGAATTGTCCTGGACAGACCTATTTAAGTTCAAAAAACCTTCAGCTGTAGTATCGCAACGTTGCCACATCCCCCCCCCTTTCCACCATGCTTGGGTCACCCACAAGGTAAGCGGGCAAGGATATTCTACAATAATGCCCGACAGCCGCAACAGGTTTACTCCCACCTCTTCAATACATGGCAACTCTCATCACACCTGTCCTTCATAGTTCACTGAACAAGCAGGTGCGAGAAATCCCTTTGGCAAACATCACCTACACACAATCTTCCTCCACTCACTCCTATCTCTTGCACGCTGTATTCCTTGCTCCACTGACATTTCACATGCATTCAGTGCCCGTATCACGCCATCCATCCATCTCATTCTAGGTTTTTCTCTTGGCCTAACTCCAATCACTTCTACACTTTAAATTGTCTTCGACATTCGTTCCTAACTCATGCTTTCTGTATGTCCAAATCAACTTAATACTCTCTTTTCTAACGTATCCGACAGATTCCTTGCAACACCCGTTCTCTGCTTAACAAATTTCTTACTCTATCTCTTCTAGATACTCCAATCATGCTTCTCAAACACCTTATCTCCATTATATTCAACTTGTTCCTTTCCTCCGCTCGTGCATTCCAGGTCTTTGCTTCATACAATGCTGTCGGCACAATCACACCTTCATATATCCTTCTCTTTGCATTCTATTTCAAATAGTTACTTCTCATAACACTTTTCAACCCACGAAGACATTTGCTTGCTTCCTTCACTCTATGGATTGCCTCCTCCTCCACTCGTCCACTCCTTGTTACATGCTACCCAGGATACCTAAAACCTTCAACTTCTTCAAGCAACTCCCCATTCACTCCACATTCAGTCTGACAACATTAACACTCCTCGTGAATCTCATGACTTTACTTTTAACAATATTCACCTGTAACTTTCTTCTTTCACACACCCTAGCAAACTCAGTTACCAAAAGATTCAGATCATTCTCAGTATCAACCAACAGTATATATACTCCTCAAATAGCAATTGATTCAATTTCTATAACCTTCCATACTCATCCACTAGTTCCAAGTCTCTGTCAAAATTCTTTCATTTACTTCCCTTACCATTCCATCCAGATACACATTAACCAACAATGGTGACATTGCAAAACCTTGCATAACCCTACATTCACCTCAAACAAATTACTCAAAAAATTTCCGTGCCCATACATGCTCTACTATTCAGGTAAAAACTTTTCACGCATTTAACAAACTTCCGTTTATTCTGTACAGTCGCAGCGC
>JAXCGZ010023161.1:35000-42500 GCA_037179515.1 Halocaridina rubra
GGGTGCCCCTACATATGCCCAGTGGCGAAATGAAAACTGCTTTTTTCCCCTTCCTGACTCATGGGCTCTTAACACTGAGCTACCAAGGGCCTCTTAAAATAACAAATATATAAACTAAGAGATCTCTTCTAATTCTTGAATACAACACATAACCATGCCATTATGACGCCTTCTGGATTTCATATTCTTTGAAGATCCTGTAAAAATGTTCATAACCAAGGCCTTCTGACAAGCACCCTTGTATATTCTGAGCAATCTTTTGTCTAATTTTGTAAGATTAATGAGAAATATAATAATAATATTAATAATAATAACAATAATAATAATAATAATAATAATAATAATAATAATAATAATAATAATAATAATAATAATAATAATAATAATAATAATAATTGTAAAAATTATAACAGTAATAATAATAATAAAAATAATAATAATAATAATAATAATAATAATAATAATAATAATAATAATAATAATAATAAAAATAATAATAATAATAATAATAATAATAATAATAATTATAATAATAATAATAATAATAATAATAATAATAATAATAATAATAATAATAATAATTATTATTATTATTATTATTGTTATTATTATTATTATTATTATTATTATTATTATTATTATTATTATTATTATTATTATTATTATTATTATTATTATTATTATTATTATTATTATTATTATTATTGTTATTGTTATTATTATCATTATTATTATTATTATTATTATTATTATTATTATTATTATTATTATTATTAAGGTTATTATTATTATTATTATTATTATTATTATTATTATTATTATTATTATTATTATTATTATTATTATTATTATTATTATTTTGCATTATTATTATTATTATTATTGTTATTATTATTATTATTATTATTATTATTATTATTATTATTATTATTATTATTATTATTATTATTATTATTATTATTATTATTAATTCTCTTCAGAGAACGTTGTATATAATTTTTTGGCAAATACTTTTTCACGAGCAAAACATACGTTGTGTGGAAAAAATGTCATGGTGTCATGGATGATTGGGCTAATAAAGCAGATATACTGTACTCGGACTGTTTAATTATGCAAATTAAAGTTCGATGCTTTAACTGTTCAGTCATTAAACGAAATGAAGTGAATTAATTCCTTTGTTTTGATATTTTCGTGCTTAGCATTAGACTTTATAAAGTGGTTTATATATCCGTGAATATATACCTCTGAGATTGTACTTACGTACTTTGAAAGGTGAAGAGGTTACTTAGCATTAATAAAGGCAGTACTAAGAAAGCCTGGAGATGTAAGGTGCACACGCCATGGCTGTTGTGTTACAGTGCAAAACCAGCGCAGAAACAAATCACTATAAATAGAATAATAAAAAAAAGAAAAATAATTAGCATAGATAAGTAAGAATACAACATTGTGAGCGTGAATTGCTTGATGTAATATTTGATATCAGTGAAAATAATCGGTTAACTAATCTAGGACGGCTGTTTGATCCGAATGTAATGTTTTTTTATAAAAAAAAAATTGAGACACGTTGCAATTCATCAAGTATTCTTAATTATATTGCCCTGTTCATTTGGAATAAACAAAACTGTCTGATATTACGTTAAGCTTCAAAGGGTGAGTCTGCTTTGGCAGGCAATGACAATACGGAAATGTTTTTCCTTTGATCCAGACATTGTTGTAATTAATACATATTTGACATGCAAATTAAGCTGCTATATCGGTTTGTTCCACTTTGGCTGTAATAAAAGCACCATGGAGTTAAAAAAGTATTCAGAAATAGAGGAATTTCATTAGAATAGTATTGTTTCGTCTCTATGAAGTAAATACCAACATTTTATGCGAGATCGCCTTTTTATTTCAGGGACTTTGTATTAACATTTGCTTATTTCTCGCTTTTTATTTCAGGGACTTTGTATTTAACATTTGCATATTACATGTGCGCACTCACTATATTCTCCATTGTAGTTTTTAATAACATTCACATTTATAAAATGATAAATATATTACTTAGCCATCAATTTATAACATTAATTCGGTCTTTAGAGCAGGTCATGATGTCTCTAGGAAGTTTTGCATCAAGACTACAACAGTTTGAAGCAGAGCTACATGGGGTTTAGGTGCGCAAAACTTTAGAAATTAAGTAAAAGGAGTTTTAAAGTATGTCAGCACACAGACTATGTGGCATGACAAAGTTGATATGAAATGGAAAAATGTGTTCTATGAGGGATAGAGAGAGAGAGAGAGAGAGAGAGAGAGAGAGAGAGAGAGAGAGAGAGAGAGAGAGAGAGAGAGAGAGAGAGAGAGAGAGAGTTGTCCTTATCTACTAGGTTGTCAATTCATGTCTATGAAAAGATAGAGAAAAAAATATGAAGATTATATTGTTTCCTGAAACCTCATTACCCAACATGGGAAATGTTTACATATTTACGAAATGAATTCCAACCTCTCTCTTTCTCTGACTATCTCACATTCTCTTTTCTTTCCAAATTCCTGTCCTTAGTAAGCGGGAAAATTGTAACTTATAATGCAACATTACTTCAGACTGATTTGCTTAAATGCTTTCATGAATGTTGTTGAAAAACAGTATATGTAGAGTACTTTTTTTATGCAGAGATATATACTGAGATCTTTTGGTTTTGTAATTCTTGCTCTGCATCTTGCTTAACTTTCATTTTCCCTTTTCAAAGTCAGTCTAAATAAATGTTATGCTATGTAATGTAATTATCTGGTATAGCTTTGCTATAAAATGCATTCAGGATTGCTGTTGATGTTAAGGGAATTTGTGAAATACCTTCACTGTTATCCGCTTAAACTTTTGTTGTTGGCAGTTTTATTCTTATACAGAGATCATTCACAAGATCTCCACAACTCCAGGTAAAACATGAAGAGAAATTATATCATAAGTTAGATATGACAACTTCAAACATATTGAGATTTTCTGACTCCCTAAAATGCACAACAATTGCCAACTAAAATATTGGAAATTCCATCCCTCTTATTCGTATAAATTCTCTTGGTGCAAGGCTGTATTCGCTTTCATTCCAAGGGATGTTGATGATGAGGTATTTGCCTGGGTTCTTAACATTATCAGTGCACTCCGCATTGAAAACAAGCACTTGATGTAATCAAAGAGATTGGGAGGTATGTTGAATAGAAGCATCACAGCTTAAGACGTTAATGCATTTAGAAGCTAATTATTCTACGTGATATTCCACTGAGCACCCGAAGAGCTAGAATCTCAATTAAATGCACGAATTGACGACGAGTGAGGTTAGGAAGTAAGAGTAAAATGAACCAAGCATATTCGATAAAATGTGTTCATTCACTACCTATTGCAATTGTCGGAGACGTCTCCTATTTATTTTTGATTGTTTGTAGTACAGTCGCTAGTGCTTATTCACACTGATGGATTGTGCTGCCCTCGGAGTGACAGGGAAAAAAATCTTTTGGTACCAGGATTAGATGGACATTCTTGCTTTATAGCAAGCTATTCTGAATGTAATGTCGTCACTGTAACATGTTAACTCCAGGGACTAGTTTGTAACTGATTTTTCACTTTCCTTCTAGTCTGCTAATACTTTTTCATCCCTTATTAAGACAAAGCGAGACTACAACTTAATCTCTTTATCATAATGTAAAAAAAAAAAAGTTCCATTATAGCCAATATGTAAGTTGTATCTTATTCCTCATTTTAAATCACTTCCATACCTCCGATTCTTGTCTTATTTAAAAAACTTCAGTACTGGATCTAATATCGTAAATGAAAAGAAACACTTTCTTTATTTTTATGTTCTCTAGTTAATGACGGCGCAATAATGTTTGCTGAAATTCTATTTAATCAAAACATTATTTTAATGAGTATTTGGCCTTTTGCAATTTTGTGTTTTGAATTTGCGATCGTAAGAGAATATGTATGATAAACAACATGTTACTTATGCACGAGATTCATGTTTCCTTATCGCTGCTGTAATTCGAAAGAAATATTATTACCATTGCATATGGATATGTATTGGAAGAGTTAAGGAAATATATTCTTAATGAATTAAGATAATGAAAACATCTATTTATGTCAAGAGGTCACTTAAAATTCCTTTCCTGATAAACAGAGATATGTGTCAGGCTGTAGTCTAACATTAGGCCATATTGAAGACGTCAGGACAATGAACATCACTATATGATACAATCATGAGGCTTATAAGTATCACAAAAATTTCTCGAGTCAAAGCAAAAAGTAAATAGATTGAAATGTGATGTTTGTGATAGCAGGTGGAAAAAAAAGAATATATATATATATATATATATATATATATATATATATATATATATATATATATATATAAATATATATATATATATATCTATATATATATATATATATATATATATATATATATATATATATATATATATATATATATATATATATATATATATATATATATATATATATATATATATATATATATATATATATATATATATATATATATATATATATATATATATATATATATATATATATATATTGAAGAGGGAGAGACATGAAGGTATGTCAGAGAATCTTGCTGTCGTTGACAAGTAACAGAACCAGAAATGAAAGCTATAATGAAAAGAAAATCAGTGCAATACGGTAGTATACAGCTATATTTAAACGATATTTTAAAACAAGGAAGAAGAGTGTATACATATACACACATATATATGCGTACATACATACACATACACTAGAGGTCAATGTTTGAAGCTTCGTAAGAAAACTTGTTTGCAGGATGTAAGGAAATACTTTTTTAGTGTAAGAGTAGTTGATAATTGGAATTGGCTAAGCGAGGAGGTAGTTAATGCTATCTCAATCCATAGTTTTAAGGACAGGTATGATAAGTATCACTAAGTTTAAAATGTAACCGATCAGGAGACGGGAAGATACGAGCTTTGGGCTCTTTCCCGTAAACACAATTAGGTAATCACAATTAGGTAATCACAATTAGGTAATCACACATACACATATATAGGTTCGGGTTCAACGTCACGGACTCCCTTTTCTACCAAGGGCTAGGACGGTTGCCTTCATGCGAAGGACTTGTTTTGGAAGATGTAATTGTTTCCCTGATTGCATGCCCTTGCTAACCTCAGACTGTGACGGGGCGCGAACCCTCGGCCTGACGCCTCAGAGTCGCGGAAGCTACCGCTTGAGCCACGGTGACTACACACACACACACACACACACACACACACACACACACACGTCTAACAAAAAAAAGTCTAAAAAGTCTAAAAGACCTTCAAGAATGCAAAGAAGTGTTCATTAGACGATACAGAACACAGGAAGAGATGGGAAAGATCAAAAACTTGTTGCAAGAGGCAAGAAGGTTAAATGATGAAAGAAATGAAGAAGAGAAGAAAATTTTTTGTTACAGAGTACTTCCAGACAAAGGGGAGATAAAGAAGATAATGACAGAAGATCAGGGGATGGGGCCTCATTAAGATTGTTATACACAAATGCTGATGGATTAGCTGGTAAGGCAGTAGAATTAAAAGATAGGATTCACAACAGTAAGGCAGATATAGTAGCAATTACAGAGACTAAGTTGAGTGAGGACATAAACAGTGTCACAGTTTTTCCTAAGGGCTTCAGAATACTAAGGGTTGAAAGATCTGAGAGGACTGGTGGAGGGATAGCACTGCTCATAAGTGAGAGGATTCAAGTTGAAGAAATAAACTTGGCTATAGAAGGTGAGTTCAAGGAATTTCTTGTTGCTCGCATAAATACTGGGTCAGAGAGCATTATAATAACTGTTGTATACAACCCACCAAGGAACCAAAATAGGCTTGAAGTTTATGAGGAAAGTCATATAGGTACTATTAAAGTCATAAACTCAGTTGTCAACATGGCACGGGAAAAAAAATTTAGGTTATTGATTATGGGAGACTTTAATCATAAAGAGATAGATTGGATAAATCTTGACCCACACAGTGGTGAGGACTCATTCGGGGCAAGATTCCTAGATTGCGTACAAGGGAATTTCCTACACCAACATGTAATGGAACCAACAAGGGCCAGGGGAGGGGATGATCCATCACTACTTGATCTAGTGTTCACAGATAATGTGTTGGATATTGAAAATATTGAGTATGAACCACCAATTGGAAAGAGTGATCACTGTGTGTTGTTGATGGAGTATATCATTGAAGATATTCTTCCTGAGAGTAGAGGCACTGAGGACATGAGGAGGAACTATCCGAAAGGAGATTACATCAAAATGAATGAGCTTTTTGCAGTTATTGACTGGAGAACCTTATTTTACAACAAATCTGTACAAGAAATGTATGACATCTTTTGTGAGAAATATGGGAAGATAGTAGATTGCTGCATACCTGTCTCCAAAGTAGGTGTAATTCATGCCAGAGAGAAATGGTTCGATAATGGGTGTAAAAGAGCTAAGGAGTGGAGAGACAAATGCTGGAAAAAGTATAGGAGGAGAAAAAACATAAATGCCTGGCAAACCTACAAAAGAGCAAGAAATGACTACCTAAGTAAAAGGAGAGAGGCAGAGAGAGATTATGAGAGGGACATCACCAGGAAAGCTAAAGAAAATCCCAAGCTTTTCCACAGCTTTATCAGAGGAAAACTGAAGGTAAAAGAACAGGTTTTAAGGCTAAAGAGAGCGGATGGAAGCATCACTGAGACGGATGAAGAGATCTGCAAAGAATTGAACAAGGAGTTTCAGTCAGTATTTACAGTAGAAAATACTCCACCCCCTCAGATTGCAGTGATAGAAGCTCAAGGGCCGGTATTAGAGAACATCAACCTTACAGCCACAGAGGTATGCAAAGTGCTGATGGATTTAGATGTTCATAAAGCTACAGGTCCTGATGACATATCCCCTCATGTGCTTAAAAATTGCGCAAACACAATATCAGTGGCACTAAGTATCATATTTAAGGAGTCACTGGAGTCGGGGGAGACTCCAAGATGCTGGAAACAAGCAAATGTGATACCTATCTTCAAAAGGGGAAGGAGGGATACGGCTCTGAACTATAGACCAGTTTCCTTGACCAGCATAGTTTGCAAAGTTATGGAGAAACTACTAAGGAAACATATCTCTCTTCACTTGGAATCCTTCAACTTTTTGTCAGTGAGGCAACATGGCTTCAGAGAAGGTAGATCAACAGTAACAAACTTATTAGAATTTTATGATGAGGTAAGCCAAATCTTACAGGAAAGAGAGGGCTGGGCAGATTGCATATTCCAAGACTTCCAGAAAGCGTTTGACACTGTTCCACATGGGAGACTTATTAGGAAGCTGCACTCAATGGCTAGAATAGGTGGAAATGTTTTGGAATGGATAAAAACTTACTTAGAAGGAAGGGAACAGAGGGTTAGAGTAAGACACTCAGTGTCTGAATGGAGAAGAGTTAGTAGTGGAGTTCCACAGGGTTCAGTTTTAGGGCCACTTTTGTTCCTTG
>JAXCGZ010023162.1:0-32500 GCA_037179515.1 Halocaridina rubra
AATAATTCCTCATTCCCCCTTGTAAGTGGGGTAGCTGAACCAAGAAACGCGCATTCACCACGATCCACACATACCTCATCTACTCCTCTCAGTTCCTTGGGGATAAAGGGTTGCCACGTCTCCCCGCCTTTCACCTTGCTTGGGTCATCCACAAGGTAGGCGGGCAAGGATAGTCTACAATTAGTCCCGACAGCCGCAGCTGGATTACCCCCACAACTTCAAGACATTTACAGCTGTTTGTTATACTAGAAATTATTTAAGGTCTAATATATGCGAGAGAATTCCAGAAAAACCTTATACAATGAGGAAATTTACCAGAAATAAAATGAATAATAGATCCTATATTCATTGAACAAAAAAATCAATTTAATGCCTGTCTCATAACTTGCATTTCTTTCAATTTGTACAATGAATAATGTACTGCAAAGAAAACTAGAAGCCGTTACAAAGGCTGTGCAATATGTTTAATCTCATCGATGACTTGAAGCTTTTTGGAAGAAGAAGAAGAACGGAAAGTGAGAGCTTGTAATTTGGGTTGTCATTGTGCTAAGGTGTTATAATAACAATGGGAACTGCAGAAAAAGTAAGATATATATTATAGATTAAAGTATACCGTCCATTTTCGAAGATAATGATTGAAATATTTATATTAATATAGTCGATTTATACTGCATATTTATTTATAATTCGTATTGGAGAAGAAAGGCGAGTCGGGTTTTCTGGGGGGGGGGGGTGCAGCTTTACATTTACAAATGAAAATAGATGGATTTTTATTGTTTGAGGGTCTGTGCCCCCAGGATCTTGTAGAGATGTTGATGCAACTACATTCTTACGAATCACTACAGTAAAATTTATTTAAAGATGTATAGTGTGTACTTACATAGTTATGTTTGCTCGGCCCCTGTTTCTCTCATAAATTAACATAATTTTACTTACCGTACTAGGTACAAGCCTTTAAAACGGTAATTATTGACAATTGGACCCCGTCTCAATTTAGAGGTGGGAACTGTATTTTTCCTATGGTTTTTGATTTGGAATGAATGTGACCTTGAACACCCGTAAATTATTTTTGTAGGTTTGGTTAGGTTAGCATACTCTTTCTGTTTTAAGGTCACTTAAAAACCAAAGGCAGAATATTAACTTTAACTTCAAATTGAGAGAGGTCCAATTGCAATACTTTACTTTTAAAAAACTAAATTGTTTGACCGACTCTCTGACACCACCCAATATGTTTTGTGAAAAGTTGACCCTATTTAAACATGATTTATAGTTTAAATGTTTACTTTCACACCCCCAACAAGAGATATCTAAAATAACTAGAAAGCAATCATTTCAATTATTAACTGGGGGTGAGCATCAGGACAAGCAAGAAAATTGGCCTCATCGATAAAGGCCTGGGCACGAAGAAAACATTAAAACAAAGGAAAAGTATATTCTTAAGGACAACGCAGAGATAAGTCAATGGTACACAATAGGAAAAGGATAGGCTGAAAGAATAGTCGAATTACTGAGGACCTAGAGATATGGCAGGATTAAGCCCTGAGATGACGATAGATATGTTTTTTGAAGGAAGGTATATTATAAGAATTAGGAAAGACAGAAAGAGAAAGAGAGTTCCAGAGTCTAGAGGTAGATGGGAAAAAGCAGTTGCTGCAACGACTAATCCGCGAGCTACAAATCTCCACACAGTACCTGTAAGACAAGGCCTCTTGGCGAGTGTTACAAGGGCTCTGCTGCGGGGAAGGGATGCAACTCGCCAACCCATCAGAGCAGCGTTGGAAGTAGTTACAATGGAAAAGAGAAAGGGATTATACCTTACGCCAAAGAGAAAGAGAATCAGAATTAGAAGTAAGAGAATAGACATTCAAAATACACTGTAAATTAGGTAAAACAGCACACAATTGGCAGAGAGTAACTTAAAGCAAACCGATATCGGTGGTAGAAAGAGCAAAATGAATTTGCGTGAACGTATCTTTGACATCATACTCCATTAGTGCCATCTATTGACGAAACAGCAAAACATCGGGAAAATGGTTCATCATTGTTGTCAGTATTTTGATGACAAAAGAGTGCAACAACAAACAGCTGGGACTTTCTGTATATATACACACACCTAATATAGCTAGGCTCTAGTGTATCCAGCATATCTTGTAGAAAATTTAAAGTATTTGTTGCAATTCTCTGTACTTTTTTAATTTTCAGATGGAAGTGGAGAGTAAGAAAGGGGAAGGCTACAAACCTTATTATACTCACAAAACTGAAAATCTACAAGTTATTATATCAGAGAAAATGCAAGATCTGAGAAGATTGCAAGCACAGCGTAACGAACTGAATGCTAAAGGTACGTACTTTTTTGTAGCGAATGTTACAAATTGCTGAAAACTCTTGATTTTGATGCAGATGATTGCTTAGGTGTCTTGATTGTAAAATAATTTACCTCTTTCCTTTGCAAATACATTGCCTGTAAAGCGAAGCATTTTTACTGTAACGATCTTACCACTCTTGTGTTCCCTGTTCCCAGCATCATGTAAGACCCAACTGAAATTAGGGAGTATAGCTCCCCTCCTGGCAGAAGTGGGATGTTCAAACTCAGCTGTCTTAGTTCTTTTATTACATTCGTGACCATTCTGTTGATCTCTGTAGAATATGTCTCATTTTGTCTTGCTGCATAATAAAAGCATCTGGATGATTAGCTCCAAAGGAAAGACGGAGTCTGCACAGTATGTTTGGAAATCAAGCAGTGTTGTAGGAGATGCTAGAGGGTGGTTTGGAGCATTCCATCCCATCAAATGCCTTTGGGTCTCTACCTCCAGATTTTCTTTGAAGGTTTTCTTCCCCAAGCCTTTCACACTCCTGAGTGAGGCAGCAGGAACAGATGCAGGCTGTATAATGTATGGTCATAGTTATAATATACATTCACCTGATATGCCAATGTTTTATTCACCAAAAACTAAAGCTACTTATGCTGTATTATATCTTTTTACAGTGCGATTGCTTCGTGAAGAGCTCCAGCTTTTACAGGAACAGGGTTCCTACGTAGGAGAGGTTGTCAAGCCCATGGACAAAAAAAAGGTTTTGGTAAAGGTTCACCCTGAAGGAAAATTTGTTGTTGATTTGGATAAGAATATTGACATCAATCAAGTGACGGCCAATGCCAGGGTTGCTTTGCGCAACGATTCTTACACATTGCACAAAATTCTTCCTAATAAGGTATATTTGCTTTTGTTTGAATGTACATGGTGTCCCAAAAAATGTGAGTATTTTACATTTCTCGGGACACTCTTTACTGGCACTTTTTTAAAACTACAAAATCTATAGACAGCTTCACTTAGACTGCAACAGCGCAGTTATTAGGATATTTAACTTCAGACGTGACAAACCTGTATTTGATCCCACCATGTGGTGTTAGGTTGGGCATCTATCCTTAATTTCCCTGCTCCAGCCTGTCTGTGGCCACCCACATTCAAATGGGAATTAAGAGTGACATGAATAAGCAAAAAATAAATCAATCAATCAAATAAGCACAATAACATTCAGATTATAATGTACAATAAGCAATAATACATAGAAGTTAATGTCAATTACTCTCATCTGCAGTGCAAAGACCTCAAGATAAGTTTGTCTGTTGTGTGTCACCCTTGAAACAGTTAAGTATTACTTGATGGATCTAGTTGTTTCATACATACACGACAAGTCATCTAACCTAACAGTACTGTATGTAGATTCTCCCCCACTTACAAACGAGTTAGGTTCCAGAATTCCGTTCATAAGTAGAATTGTTCCTAAGTTGTATTTAGGTGGGAAAAAAAGGACTTTACAGTACATACACATCCAGCATTGTATACTACTTGAGCTGAAGACACTTAACTACTTTGTAAAACAAAGTATACAGTACTAATGCATTTTAATAATGTAATAATACCGTACAGTACTGTTATACATGTATTATTATAGGGGTAGGTTTTTGTTTGTATCTGTGAATGTTCATAAGTAAGGTAGCATCTGTACTGGGTTATTTAACTTGATGCGGAGTTCTGGGGGTTACTCATCTTTACTAAATCTTTATTGGCTAATATCTTCTTAAACAGGTTGATCCTTTGGTGAGCTTGATGATGGTTGAGAAAGTACCTGATTCCACCTACGAAATGGTTGGTGGTTTGGACAAACAGATTAAGGAGATAAAAGAGGTGATTGAGTTACCAGTCAAACATCCAGAGCTCTTTGATGCTCTTGGGATTGCTCAGCCGAAGGGCGTTTTACTGTATGGACCACCAGGAACAGGTACTGTAATAGACACCCTACTTTTACTCACAAAAAAGCAGTTTAGACAGATCAATACAGGCAGTCCCCAAAAAATATTCAGTACCCACATTTGAATCCTTTTTGGGACACCCTGTATTATTATTTGGGGACAAGGTAGCTCATTTGTAGTGCGCTGAGATCTGGAGGTGACTGATATGATTTTGAGCTCACTGTTGGATGTAAAAAAGGGCATCCAGTCTACCTCTGCTCCAGCCTGTCTGTGTCTGTCCTCAGTCATGGAAACTAATTGCGACACATAAAGCAGTGCATTATTATTATTATTATAAGCCAGGCAACAAGCCCAGCTGGAAAAAAGGTCACAAAGACTATCAACTAGGTGGCTCCATCAGGGGAAATAGGAAAAGAATAAAATGGATACAACTTGGTACTGCATTACTGGCACTGAGGTTCTTAATGATTTACTGCAACTTGTAGCATTGTTTGTATATATTATTTTGGATGATTATCAGAAAACTATGCAGTGTATTTAAGATAGTAATTGGATTATAAATTTTTTTTTATTTTAGAATTATGGCAATGCAGTTACAAGGCAAACATTTTTTTTATAACAAGCAATGAATTGAACTCTGGAATATTTTTTTTAGTATACTGTATGTATGAATGTATTTCACTGCTATAGCTATCTCTTTTAATGAATGTATATGAAAATTATCTGCTAAATCTGATACATTAACAAGTATGATATCTGGAACAGCTTTCAGAATTAAAGTGTTATCTGACAATGTCTGAATATTTAATTTTGCACTGCTTGACCTTTCATCATCAGAATTTATGCAAAAACTTAATTTTTTCTGATGAAATATCTAGATTGCTTTTGTCAGATCTAATCCAAATGGTATAAATTCTTTATCGATAAAATGAAAAGGTTTTTTTCATATAAAAAAATTAATGTTCTGCTGATAAAATGTACTTATTTTTTATTTGTACTGAATTTGTTTATATTATCTTCTGGTGAATATGTATTTTGATTTGATTTAAGTTTGTTGTCGTTACCTTGCAGGAAAGACACTGCTCGCTCGAGCCGTCGCTCACCACACAGATTGCACGTTCATTCGTGTATCTGGTTCAGAGTTGGTCCAGAAGTTTATTGGTAAGTATTGGAAATGTATGGCAATATTCTGGTGTGTGGTTACACATCTCTTACTATCCCTTCATATCTGACAGTCACAACACTCCCCATCTCTGTTTCACTCTCGGTTTCCTAAATGTTATTCTTGGTGCATGGGCCCAATGAGGGCAGTTTTCTTTGCCCAACCTGGTGTCACTTTTAAACACTTTAATTACTATACGTTCAAATTACCTGTATAAGGAAACCATAATATAAATATTTCAGTTGCTCACTGGTAGTGTGTGATAGCCGGGAAATGACTAATGCAGGTTCACTCCCACTTTGGGGTTTTAGGAAAGGCATCCATTCTTAATCCCCTAATTCCAACATTCTTGTGTCTATCCCCAATCGAACAGGGATCAATCGTGTTGCAAAATGGTTACCATAATGCAAAGCATATCTAGATTTTAATACTTAATATTGTAAGTATCACGTAAAATTATTTATTTTGAGCAAGTGTCGCAGTATTTTATTTATCAGTTAAACATAAAACACTGTACAGCACATCTATCATCTAACTAATATTGTAGTGAAATTTTTTTGAATGCAACATTTTCTTCTGTAGGCGAGGGTTCAAGAATGGTGAGAGAATTGTTTGTTATGGCTAGAGAACATGCTCCATCCATCATTTTCATGGATGAAATTGACTCTATTGGATCATCAAGAATTGAGTCTGGTAGTGGAGGGGATTCTGAAGTGCAGCGTACCATGTTGGAACTCTTAAACCAGCTTGATGGGTTTGAAGCTACAAAGAATATCAAGGTAAGACTACCTGCTCCTTGTTTCCCTATTTATTGTATAAGTTGACTAAATGAGGTGGAGTAAGGGAACTTGGAATCCCAATCTTTATATTTTCCTCCTGCAAAGAGCCAAGTTGTATGCTTTGACTCAGTCACTCTCCTTTTAAGTGGGATTATGGCTTTCATAAAATTTGACTAATTGGGACAGAGCAAGGGGAGTGGGAATCTCCTCTTTCGTATTTTCCTCCCATAAAAAGTTACGATTTTTGCTTTGACTCAGCCTACCCCCTTATAAGGGGGATTATGGCTTTTGTATATAGCTAGATGGACTAAAAGGATTTAAAAAAAAAAAAAAAGTAACCCTGGGGTGCTCTAAGGTCATTGATATTTATAAGGCAAGTCATATATAACAACTTTCAGGATTAATCAACTCTACATGGAATATTTGGGGATTCTCATCTTTACACGATCCCTAAAATAACAAGGGGATAATTAGGAGGGAAGTGACTTAATTATGTTTCTAAGTATTTGATAATTCTTGAACATTCCATCATAATTATTATTTCTATTGACTGTTAAGCAATTGGCATTTATAGGTGATAATGGCTACAAATCGTATCGACATCCTAGATCCAGCTTTGCTGAGACCTGGACGAATTGATCGAAAGATAGAGTTTCCAGCACCAAACGAGGAGGCAAGATTAGACATTTTGAAGGTTGGTCTTTGTGTGTCGTATATATTTTTGTATTATTATTATTTTATTATAGACACACACAGAAGAGATTTTTTGTACTTTGACTACTCCTTTGGTCTGTCCTTTTCTTTTGTGTATCATTGCTTCATCTCTACTTTGTCCATGACTCTTTTATTTTCCTTTGTCTTGGGGATTTCTTCGTTTACGAGCCTTTTTTAATGAGGGCAGTTTTTTGCGTCCCGCTGTCACTCATAAAAAAAAATCATGCTTCCACTTTCTACCGACACCATTTTCAAGAGACCAGTGTACTTTCTTGTGGAAAACGAAAGCTTGATATAGTGAAATTATTAAAATACAAACACTCTACTGTGGTTTTCCGATTTCCTTTATAAAAATTGTCACTGACTTCTCAACTCCGAGTATTATTATTATTATTATTATTATTATAGGTTTGCAATTACGTGATTATGTGAACGAGTGTTTTTCAGTCTCCTTAAAAATTTAGGTAAAATTTTATATACTTGTTCGGATGTATGTGCATAAATATGTAAGGATGCAAGTATGTACTCAAATAAACTAATGTTTTCAATCTTTTTTTTCTTATAAATTCAAGTAAACATTCACCTTTTCATTAACAACGAATTTGAAATTACAGTAACTAAAGCATTTCTCTTCATTTAATAGATCCATTCACGCAAGATGAACTTGACCAGAGGCATTAATCTACGTAAAATCGCTGAGATGATGCCCGGTGCCTCTGGAGCGGAAGTGAAAGGTGTATGCACAGAGGCCGGCATGTACGCTTTGAGAGAACGACGTGTCCATGTGACGCAGGAAGATTTTGAAATGGCCGTTGCAAAGGTCATGCAGAAGGACAGCGAGAAGAACATGTCCATCAAAAAGCTTTGGAAGTAATTGTTGTTGATATAATGGGTCACTGAAGATAATTTATTTAGATTTTTAGTTTGTTTATAACTGGTATAGTAGTAAGGTACCATAATATCAGCATTACAGTTGTCCCTCATCTTATGCAGTTTTAAATAGTGTGGGTTTGTTTCATATACACGATTAGAAAATATAAAGAAAATTTATTTTCATATAATAATATTTTCCCCAAAACATACAGCAAAACAACTACAGTGCTGTTTATACATAAATTTAAATAGTACAGTATTTGGCAAAGTTTTAGTACATTAAAGTAATTTAGGCATAATTCAATGTATACAGGAGGTTCAATGTATACAGGAGGTTGGTGATACATTATAGTCGCATATTTTAAAGGCTTTTGCCTATGGGCGAGTTTTGAATTACATAAGAAGTGATGAAATCAATCAACAGGTAAGATGAGGGGAATGACAACATTTCTAACATAACTTTTTAGACTTTATACAAATTTGATTTCAAAGACTTGTATCTGTAATAAATTCTATTGAGTAAAATAAAACTATTTTCTCTCTTTCATTCTTCTTTAAGGAGAGCTATTTACAGCATTAAGTAAACTAGTTTGCACTAATCTAGTTTTAGATATTATTTTAACTAAAAAACTATACATATACAGTACTCAAAATGATATACATAAAGTTTGGGGATTGCCGGTAGCGCAGTGGTTAAAGTATTCAACTCTGGAAGTGACAGATCTGTTTTCAATCCCACCGCAGGGTGTTAGGAAGGGCCTCCAGCCTTAATTCCCCACCTCCATCTTGTCTTGTCCACCCTCATTATGGGAAATGTGTGGGGAGATTTGTAGCTCGGGGATTAGTCGGTGCAGTGACTGCTTCTTCCTATCTACCTCCAGACTCTGGAACTCTTCTTCCTTCTGTCTTTCTAAATTCCTATGACCTATCTTCCTTCAAAATCCGGATCTATCATCATCTCAGGACCTAATCCTCCATATCTCTTAAGTCCTTAGTACTTTGACTATTTTTTCAGGCTGTCCTTTTTCTTTGTATATCATTACCTCATCACTGCCTTGTCCATAAGCTTATTCTTTTACTTCGTCTTAATGTTTTCTCATGCCTGGGCCTTTATTGATGAGGGCAGTATTTTTGCCTGTCCCATTGTCACTCATAAAAAAAAAACAAGTTGTCAGACAACAACAAAACTTTAAGTTTAATTTCTTCTCCTGCGCACTCGAGAAATTCTCCACGAATTTGGTTCCTCGTATTTATTATAGAGAGGTTCCAACCTCTGGTTCTTCTTGTACTTGCTGAGCTTTGTCGGGTCACCCTGTTTAAAGAACGATGGGGCAAATTCAACCAGCCACTTTGGATCGATCGTCGTCACTTCTCTCATATATTCCTTTGTCGTCTGTACCAGTTCGTGGTAAACCACCCTGTAATAAAGTTTCATGCTGTTAATATTTTCTATGCCATTACAAAAGTACTATGCAACAGGGACTGCAATAACACACTGGTTAAACATTAGGAAAGGCATCCAGCCTTTATTTCCAAGCTCCCATATGTCTCTTGCCACCCCCATAATGTACAATAATAGTGACAAAATATCAGTAAAGGAAAGTGCTAAGGCACATAGTTAAAGACTGATGAATCAATATTATCCTTTTGTTAAATTCTTTAGAATATCTGAAATGAGAAAGGATTAAAAACATGTTCAAGATAAAGTTATCTTAGCATACCCAGAAAAAGATACTTTGTAAGGTAATCTTGAAGACTGAGACTTGAAATTTGCCACTCATTTTCTTTAATAACCTAACTCTTCTTTCTCAATTGTTTTTGCATATTTTACATGTTACAATCACCTACTTAGTGTAGCAGAATGGTAAGCCACTCTTGTAGCAGTCACCTGCAGAATCTAGCAAGCTGGTAAGCTACTCTTTACAGTTACCTGCAGAATCTAATAGGCTGGCAAGCCACTTTCTTTAAAGTCACCTGCAGAATTTAACATGCTATCTAGCAAGCCACTCTTTTTTTTTAAAGTCATCTGCAGAATCTAGCAGGCTGGTAAGCTGTTCTTTCAACAATCACCTGCAGAATCTACACAGTTGGGCAAGCCACTTCATGGATTTCTAGGTGTGAGGACCTGTTGGCTCCCAACACTACCCTTTTTACTCTATGACACATGGCATAAAGCTAGACACTTATCTTTTAGTAACCAATGGACAGGTTACAAGAATTATAATAGATTTTAAAAATATAAATCATACATAAACCCACGTTCAAGCTCACCACAGGGCGGTAAGAAGGGCATCCAGCAAAAATTCCCAATGCCACCTTGTCTGTGTCCACCACCATTCGAATGGGGATTAATAGTTACACATACAACGTCAATCAACAACAAAACAAGTTTCAAATGGAGAAATAGAGACACAAAACAGCAAACAACGACAGTGACAACTTATATATGTCTTGAAACGAGAAATATACAATATTTTAACACATCATCAGCTTACCATTCTGGTTGTCTGTTGAATAGTGCTGATGAAGGGTGAATATACACGACTTGTGAATCTACTAATGTACGATAACCTTCTTGCGGATCCTTCTTTGCTGCATTACGGAAAAAGCCCGAACAAATGGCCTTCTGTGCTCGCGCTACATTCTTGCCACATGAAACAACGTCCAACTTGTGCCTGTTAAGAACAGAGTAGAAATATAAACTATCATATACTGTTGTACTTAATATAAATTCTTTATACTAACAATGGTTTAATTAGTATAAATTATTAGAAATAATTCATAGTACAGTATTACAATTTAGGAAGTAAGACCTCTGTGTTCCCATGCATATTGTAAAAGTCGACTTAATGGGGTGGAGCAAGGTGCATGGGAAACCCTCATCTGTATTTTCCTACCACAAAGATTCAAGCTTTCTACTATGGCATTTATATATACATTGTATAAAGATAGAAATATTTATGATCAAGTACTGTATTATCAACACTAATAACAAGAAGGTATATTATACCATACTTTGTATTTCGACCGTGTTCACTACATACCTGTCCATGATTCCCAGTAACTGCTTCCTAACATCTTGAGCTCTTTTGAGCGTACGCATTTGTACAAAATTCTCATAACACCAAGCGTTTGAAAACTTGTTATTCTTCCATGAATTATACACGGCCAGTAAGGTTAGGTGGTCGCCTTCTGCTTGGTTAAACTTGGCCTTCTTCTGATCAGCGAGGGCTTGTTTCTCTTTGGGTCTGTAAAAGCAATTTATTTATTTAATATGAAATACTGTATATTCATTTTTAACAAAATAAATATGGACACAAATGATTAATAGACTCATTATGAAACTTTCAATTCTCATAAAAGCCACTTATCATCTAAATATACATTTTGGTTTGGAGTACATCCAATATAACACACACACAATGGCTGCAATCCCCCTTGTAAGGGGCATGGCACACATTCACCAAAAGACAAACATACCACAATCACACCTCTTAGCTCCAAGAGGTTAAAGGGTTTTCAAAATTCCCCCCCTACCATCCTCCTGGGTCATCCACAGAGTAAATGGGCAAGCATCTTCTGCCATAAGGCATGACAGCTCAGCTAGTTTACCCCCATCACTTCATCACATGACAATCCTCAATCCAATATGAGCAAAAAACTAATATGTTACAACTATCAATCCAAATATTCATCATACAAAATACAATATTGTACCTGTAGAATACATTCTGAACAGACAACATAGATACGATTGTGAGTATTTCATCAGAGCACTGTAGGTGTACAGACATGATAAGCATCTTAGACAAGTTGGGGTCCAATGGGAATTCTGCCATTCTCCTTCCAAGGCGGGTCAACAAACCTTCATCATCAAGGGCACTGAAAAATACAAAATAGAAAAAGAGCACAGAGCTGAATTAAATCTTGAATCATGGCAAAGCCATTTTAATATACATAATGCTATGAAATTAATGAGCTGCACCCTCAAAATTTGCTAAGCATCAAAGTTACAAAAAATATGTACCAGAATTTTACAATATATCGGCTATGTGAGTAAGTATCACAGAGGTTAGAGCACACAAATTGGAAAGTGCCAAACCCGAGTTCAAGTCAACCGCTGGATATAAGTTAGGGCATCCAGCCTTAATTCCCAAGGTCTAACCTATCTGTTTCCACCCCTCATTCATATGGGGATATATTGTGACACATAAAATGCAAAACAAACACAGTATTGGTATGTTGGTAAGTCATATAAAATTTTGCAACTATTTCAATATCTCTTATAGCTACTACAACGATTTAATGGAGGGAAGTATAATAAATGACACACAATAATAATATACATAAATAAACATGGTGAGCTTTCCGTTTGTCACTATTTACCCCCACTTTGGGGGTTGACAAGGAAGGTTGGAATTGTAGAGTTAAGGATGGATGCCCTTTCTAATGCCCTGCAATGGACTCGAACATGGGTTTGTTACTTATCAAGTTGAGACTTCTAACCTCTGTGCTACTGCAGTTCCCTACATGGTAAATGAAGTAAAAGCTTAATTATAATACTGTAGATATTACTAGTAAAAATTATCCCAAAAGCTTATGTATCACCATTAATCCTCATTCAAAATGGAGGTGGATATAAACAGATTGGAGCTGGGGAATCAAGGGACTGCCTTCCTAACACCCCGGGGTTGCTTGAATGCAGGTCTGTCACTGCAGTCCCCATATAAGGTATGGTAATACAACTATCATATGCAGAAGACAAGTGAAAAATCTGAGAGAAAATATTTGGGATGATTGATGTATGTATAAATGTTTTAAAGGATCAGGTAATGATTAGAAACCGCAGTACATTAAATAACCCCATAAATTGTTAGGTTAGCTTATGTTACGTTTATGCCTAACCTTACCTATACTAACCTAACTAACGTAATTTACAGATTATTTAATGTATTTGGGGTTGCTAATCCTTACCTGATTCGCTTTAATGATTATAGTCATTATAGTTGTTCATGACTGCATCCTCCAATATGATTATTTTGTTTAACATTTATTCAAAGTCATCCTTGAAATGAATGTCTACACCTACATCTTCACTCAAGAATACCCTCTTTTCATCACAAACATTGACCTAATTGCTTAATATACTGTGATTACGTGATTGAAATAAAAATGTTCAACTCACAAGTGCAACCTAATAGTTTGCCATAATTGCTGTGCAATTTTACAGTTAGTTCACAAACCTCAGCGAATGCAGCGTTTCCAGAGCCATTACCATAGCATCAGTTGGCGGAGGGTCCATAAAATCAAATCCCAGGAGGTCGTTGATTCCCATAGCCTTCAACTGTAACACAGTTGCAGCCAGATTGGTTCTCTGGATTTCTGGAACATTCGTGGGTAACATCTCGTCTCTGCAAGGTCACAAGAAAGTTGTTACAACACTTACCAAAACATGAGCACGTAGAGATAAACAGATAGAAAACTTCCAGTCACTCAGTGACAACACACAGCTGCATGCACAACCTCCTGATATCCATCCTTCTAAATCCCACCTTCCTCATCAAGAGGGTCCACCTGGCCAGGCTGTAATTTGGGCACCATTCAGCCCTTCAGAGCTATCAGACAAGACAGGATGACTCCATTAATGATGCCGGGTCAGGAAGGAGCACATCATTACATGCAAACACAAGGAAGATTCCACTGCTTACATCCACACATGCCATCAACACAACATACACTCCCTGGGAGCTCTGTGAATAAGCCCGGGATTGGCAGTGGCCTTACTTAGGGACTCTGGGATGTTCAGCCAGGTCGCTTATTGAACAACAAATGACAAAGCTTTAGAATTATCCACACTTAAAAAGGCTAATATAATTACTTAAAAAGGCTAATATAATTACTTAAATTGTTCTAACAGTCTACTCTTGGTAAATAATGCAAAATGTTAAAAAATCTGAGGTAATCAACTATGAGAAATGTCCAAATATATCAACTCATACTCTCTTTGATAGTTGTTTTTCATTGATTCTTTCCATATGCCCAGATTCAGCACTTCAATCTACAAGTATTAAATATGAATTTCGGGGACTCACCTATAAGCCCTTTCTGTATAGAGTCTATACGTCTTCCCCGGCCCAGTTCTTCCAGCTCGACCGGCCCTTTGTTTAGCTCCAGCTTGGGATACTGGGGTAACCATCAAGGAATCCATTCCAGTTTTGGGATTATATACTTTTTGCTTAACAAATCCTATAAGAAGAATTAAATATGAATACAAAAATTAAAAATACATTCAAACAAAATATAAAATGTCCCTCCAAATATCCAAGATATTTAAAATAAGTTGCACCAATATGCCTAAATTCAAGACACTAATTACAGATTACAAATGCAATATACATTCCCTATATGTAACACATAATAAAAGAAATACAATATTCAAATTGCAAATTATTCAAAGCAGATTTGGAAAAGAGAAAATATGCCATTTTTTAGCCAAATTTCAAGTTCTAATAAAACAGAAGAAAGCACTTTATCTCTAAAGAAAATAGAGAGTGATAAATGGATATTACTTAATAAACTGGAATAAAGCACTACACATCTAGGTAAAGGAGTAAATGACTAATTACTCTATCTCAAGTACTGCATATACAAAAAACTTTCCATAAGACATAAACGCTATAATTTGAATAAAGTCAATAAGGTTGCTAAAAAAAAACTTATAGGGAGCTTCAGTACTTACCAGGATCGACAACATAATAAATGCCATCAATAGTAAGTGATGTTTCTGCAATATTTGTGGCTATGACAACTTTTCTCGAACCAGGGGGAGCAGGTTCGAAAATTCTCGTTTGCATTTCGGAGGGTAGGGCAGAATAGACAGGTAAGATGATCAATTCTGGTACGTCACTTCCTAAAGCCTTCATACGTTCGTACAAAAGTTCGCACGCCGTGTCAATTTCTTCCTGACCTGTGAGAAACACGAGGATGTCTCCAGGTGGCTCAGAAAGGTGGATCTGCATGACTGTAATAAGGGCAGCATCAAGGTAGTCTGTTTCTGGTTCCCTCGTGTAAAGGATCTCGACAGGAAAGGTTCGTCCGGGAATGGTGAAAATAGGCGCCTGATTAAAGTACTCAGAAAATTTGACGGCATCTAACGTAGCCGACGTGACGATCAATTTCAATTCCGGTCTCTTATCCACTGCTTGCTTAAGCAGACCAAATAAAACGTCAGTGTGAATTGTCCTTTCGTGGGCTTCGTCCAACATGATACAAGCGTAGCCAGACATATCTGGGTCAATAAGACACTCTCTCAAGAGCATCCCATCCGTCATGTACTTGATCACGGTTTCAGAACTCGTGCAATCTTCGAAGCGAATGGTGTAACCCACCTCTTGACCGAGCCTACAACCAAACTCTTCTGAAACTCTCTTTGCTACAGACATTGCTGCCACTCTCCTGGGCTGAGTGCAGCCTATTTTGCCTTTAGTAGTAAACCCAGCCTCAGCTAAGTACTGAGTCATTTGAGTGGTTTTTCCTGAGCCAGTTTCCCCAACAACAATGAGAATTTGATTGTCATGTATGGCTTTGATGAGCTGATCACGAAGTTTAAATATAGGTAAACTCTGCCTTTGCTCTAATAGAGACATATTTGTCTTCTTACCATATGAGCCTCTGGTTCCACCTGTCAAAAAAAATATAAACAAAATCAATATCTGAATAAAAAGGCAAAAAGTCACTAGCATTGAAATCTATGTTGAGTATTCTACAAATAATAAAAAATAATAGTAAATAATTATTCATTGGATCTATTCTACTCAGATGGACAGACACCACTGCTGATTGGGCTCTCCATTAATCAGAGGTCAATCCCTTATATCTGACTACTAATGCATACAGACCTTGTTTCCTTAATCAATATACATTACTATTATTCCACACCTTTCAGTGTTCCTTATTTTACCCCTCCACCTTTCCAGTAGTTTGTCACCTAAATCCCCTCTGCAACTCATGTTAATATTGTAAATATTGAAACCCCATTCCATTACCTTCTGCTATACTCTTTTCAAAAGCTATTCTATTCCTTCTGTACTGTTAATGTTTATTCACAATGAAAACATGATACTAACAATACTATAAAACACCAGATACCTTTTAGATCCTCAGAGTACTTGCAGTCACGTTGTAATTTACAGAATCATGCCACCTTACCTACTGCTGTAGTGGTTAAAATGTATGGTGGCATGATTCTGTAACTTACAATTCAAGTTCGTGTCCCTTGAGGATCTAAAATGCTCCTGTACAGTGCATAAAATATGTACATACCAGTTATGTGTCTCTTCCATTCAGGTACCTCTTGCTGCTGGGTTGGCATACCCCTCGACATAGAAGGGTCATTGCGTTGAATCTCGGGCAAAGGATCATTCCAATTCTGGGCTAAATTATTAGGCAAGGAGTCCATTTCGCTTTCTCTCTGAGCCATTTTCACTTCCCTTCGCTCCTTAGCCAGTGCACTCTGCATCATGGCAGCTTGAGCCAAGGATCCATCGGGGTTCTTCATGATTCTGACGGGGCTAAGTTCCTCTCTCACTCTTCCATAACCCCTCAAAAACGCAGGTTCTTCCTCTACCAGTTCAATTTCTACGTCCTCTTCATCATCATTTTCACCACCCATGACTCCTTGCTCTTCATCAAAATCTGGCAATTCTGACTTGCTAATGCAATTGGCAGACATCATCTGCTTCAGTTCCCATCGTTCAGGCGATGATATACGATTAACACGCTTGTATGTTGCAAGGTCTTCCTCATCAGTACCTGAAGAAAAGTTATTTGTAGTATTTTGGAAAAAGTATGTGCTTATTGGAATGTATGGAAATATTACAACCAGTCTATTTTCAAAATTACTGATGAGACACAGCAAGTCTTTACATGGGTCCTCGACTTACGTCAGAGTTTTGTTCCTGAAAAGTGATGTAACCCGAATTTCAGTGTAAGACGAAATACACCTAAATAACCATCTATGCTAATGCAGTAGTAAAGTTTCTCCCTTTTCCATGCATTGTATTATCTCTAATTTCACTTACATGGTGATGGCTTTCCTTTTCTTGCCATCAGAAAAATTTGCTTTACGCTTTTGAGGCATCGTAACTCAAGGATATTGTAAACCGAGGACCCCCTGTATATGAAATGCAGAGAAATCTATCTATAAAGGCTATAAAAACAATACTCTGCCTTATAAGGGGTGACTGAGCTATATGACAAAGTTGACTTTTTGTGGAAGAATACTACAGAGAAGGGGATTCCCAGTCCCCTTGCTACATCCAATTTAGCTGACTTTTACAGCATGCAAGAAAACACAGAGGAGGCATTCTTTCTGCCCCTCAGGGGAATGCTTAAGAGATGCCAAGCACAGAGCTTGAACATACACAATATATTCCAGTAATTTGAATTTATCCTGACTTGCCGGATCTTAAGTAATTGTTTCTAAAAAAAATAAAATCAGAAGAAATATCTGAGTAGATGCCCAGAACAGAAAACAGTTTCACAGAGTATACTAATCCAATATATTATAAGAAAAAAAAATTGGATTTCTACTAGTTCCCTAAGTACAGTACTAACTTTTACGAGAATAAACGTATCATTCCATTAATTGTGTATACTAAGAAAAAAATTCAATTCAGAAATGAAGAAAGCATTGCTACGCTTCAAAATCTCAAGCACATTTCCAAAGGTAATATTAGTCATCACAGCTTCTTACCACATAAAAAGATCACACATCATACTTTTTAACCTACTTTTTGTAAGTTCTACAAGAGACATTGGTCTGTCTGGGTTCCTCATTGTGTCTTCGTCTTGAAAGGAATATCCCACAGGAGCTACGTTTGGATTCAGGTCTTCTCCCGTTCCTTGGTCAACATCCTTCATGGACAAAGATGTCTTCTGGCCAGTGAAGGACAACACTTTTACCTAAAATTATATTGTGGGTTTGGAATTGGTATCTATGGCATGCAAACGCTCAATGTACTGATGGTGAAACAAGAGTATTTTATACCATCAGCATTATTTAGAGACAATATATCTAAAGCTGTACTGTATAAAGAAATTCTTCTTCAACTGGTACATGCAGGAGGCAAAGCTTGGAAAGCTTGGAAAATAACATAGCTAGTTCTTGTTCTGGTTTTACATCACGGACTCCCTTTTCTACTAAGGGCTAGGACGGTTGCCTTCTTCCGAAGGACTTGTTTTGACAAATGTCATCGTTACCCTGAGTGCATGCCCTTGCTAACCTCAGACCGTGACGGGGCGCGAACCCTCGACCTGACGCCTCAGAGTCGCGGACTCTACTGCTTGAGCCACAGTGACTACACTACTACTACTACTACTTTACTATTAATATTATTATTATTACTACTGCACATGTTAATAATAATGAGGAAACAATAATGAAAACACTAACTATGGACATGAAAACTGAATAACTACAAAGAGAACAAATTTAATAACATGCATAGCTATCTTATATCATATTTTCAAATCTCATGGCCACAACCCAATAGCAAGGATAAGAAAAATTTGCATATTCCTAAGGAGAACAATGTACAAAAGAGAAAGCATCGATGTCTATAACACTGATGACAGCAGAGAAAAAAAATCCCTAAAATGTCTGTAAAACATTGCAATAACTACAATTTGGAATGTGTAGATCATAAAAAAAAATCATAGAAACAAAAACTCACCTTAACTTTCTGTCCACGCATCACAACATCGGACACATTTGTCACCCGACCTTCCCTACGGAGTTGCGATATATGTACGAGGCCCTCAAGTCTCCGACGTAATCCTTCCAGCTGCACAAAACATCCAAAATTCAGGATGTTTGTTACTTTACCTTCATATATCTGTAAATAACCACAAAAGTTCAATTACAGAAGAGTCTAAAGTTACCTTGAATAATTTTAAACAAAAATATTGGAATTCAAAAATAATTATTTCTATTCTGAATTATAAGTAAATACAGTACTGACTTAATCATCTTTAAATTTTATGAGATATGTGTTTTATATACTGCACATTTAGACTTAGACTGAAAAATGTAGTCTGCCATACCATCTTAAATAAAAAAAAAAAAAGAGACGCAATGATAAAAAATAACAAACTCCTTATACCTGATACTGAAATTAATGCCTATTCTGTTTTGTTAAAGCAATGGAGAGCATATGACTGCAGCACATTTTCCCTCAGGTAACTTGTAATGGCCACAATCTCCCCTTGTAAGGGGGTGGAAGAGTCAAAGCACACACATTCACCAAAGGCTAATATACATATCACTCCTCTTACATCATAGGGAATAAGGGGCTGTCATGACTCCAAATCACCACCCTGCTTGGGTCATCCACATGGTAAGTGGGTAAGCATCTTCTGCTGTAATGCCAGACAGACGTACCTGATTTACTTTCACAGCTTCATGTAGATAAGATTAATTTATTCAGGGAATCTTTGAATGAAAAACAAATATATTCAAAATACACTACTCACTTTACCAACAACAGGATTCTCATCAGGTGGATGATTGACAAATACGTCTCTGTTACTTATACTTCTCTCTTGTTCTCTTTCCCTACTCCTGCTTCTGCGCTTATCTCTATCCCGACTTCTACTCCTCCCTCTTCGATTTTCTTTTTTATATTTATATCTGCTTCTGTCGCCATCTCTGTCATAACTAGGACTCCTCTTCCTGGTTCGCTCGTGCTTGGAGTATCTGTCATTCCTATGCCTAGTTGGGGTTCTCGAACGTCGTTGTTCTCTGTCGCGATCGTGTCTGTCTCTTTCTCTGCTACGACCACGTCCTTTTTTCTTATCAGGAGATTTGGATCGGCTTCTGCTTTGCTTTCTCTTCTGATTTCTGTCTCTGGATCTAGACCTTCTTTTTCGTTCTCTGCTATGACTTCTACTGCTGGGTTTTTCCTTCTGCTTCGAGGGGGCGTGAGATTCAAAGAATGCCATTAGGTCATCCAACCCAGTATCTGTCTCTTTTTTTATCCTAAGCTGACTTTTATCTTCCACATTATAATCCTTGTCTTTTTTCTTCTTGTGGTGCTTATCTCTTTCCTTTTCTCTTTCTTTAGTTTTGGTGTGTGTCTCTACTTTGATCGGCTTCTCGATTTCGTCATCTAACATACCGATAACGCTGGGATCGTTGGGTAAAGCTAAGAAAGGTAATAGAGTCGCTTTCTTTTCATGCTGCTCGTTCTTATATTTAATCGCTCCGTCTTTACTGTTACTAACTATCGATGTCGATGTTATTGATGGCATCATGTGTTGTATCAATCGCCACAAACTTTCCACAAATGATTCCTGTAAAAACCAATCACTAAATGATTACTCAAAATAAAGAAAAGCAAAGATTTATGAAAGTATAATGCCTTATCAAAAATAAAAGCATCTAAATATATATTTCATCAGATAATTAACAAATATGCAGTCAAAGTTGGAAAAGAAATTGGATAATAATGCCATTCTCATTACCTAGACAACTTATATAAATATGGCCAATATCTATACTTAAAACTCTAAATGTTATACATCTTGATGCAACTCCATCATCTTAATTTTTATGAGTGTGACACCAGGATGAGCAAAAATGAAAATGCCCTCATCGGGCCTAGGCACAAGATAACATAAAGCAAAAAAAAAAAAAAAAACGGAGACGGGGAGTGTTGTGACTTGTCACTCAACTACTTACTGCAAACTGATCACCTCCATTCTCGTCCAGTTCCTTTTTGAATTTGTCAAATCTCTTACTTTTTTCCGCCAATGCAATGATGAACTCAGCTGTAAAATGTAAAATAAAATTGTGTATCACATGAACATGTAAAAAATATTACCGGTACTTTTTCAAGATTCCCTAAAAATATAATAATAATAATAATAATAATAATAATAATAATAATAATACAAAGAAAACTGTATATGTATAATGATGTGAGTCACTAATAATTTTTAATTTAATAAAGAGGATTAGGTCACTTTCAAAAGTTCAGTTGCATTTTTTTTCTTATCAATCCTGTACATTTAAATCGCTTTATAATTATTCAGTTACAGTGAAATTCCATATCATATGTGTGGAAAAGTTTCTTATCTATTTATGATAAGAAGTTTTACTAAATTATGAGCGCAACATAATACACTAATGTAGATCTCATGTATCACAAATGCAATTTCTGAACCAAGAGGGACTTTAAAACTGTTACCATATCCCCCATTATATTTATTGGTTCAAGTGATAGTAAGCCTAACTACAACAATCTTTCCTCATAACTGACATTACGACCCCACATAGAATTGTGTCTATAGATATGGCTATCACAATAAAACCCACAGTAGCTTGTGAATAGGCAAGAGAGAGCATGGTGCGTTTTTATGTCATGTGAAAAGTTATTTTTAGCAAAGTTTTGATGAATACAACAGCAACTAAATCCAGCAAGTAAGGGAAACTTAAAACTTGATTATAAGTGGGTTGATGATACATATTTCATCCAACAGAATACCAAGTACAACAGGTCTCTGAGCCAAAACTGCCATGTTGGGAAGAATATGGTAAATATAAATAAACAGTTCAAATAACCATGCAACATAAGTGTGCTTCATGGTAGGCACTTTATTTTTATGACTAACTAATGTATTTATATAAAAAGCAAAGCAAACAAACCACCATTTTCTGTGTAACAATCAGTCCCCAAACAAGATACATAACTTACCTAACCTACGCTAACCTAGATTAGTTACGTTAAGTTGATTAGTTAGTTACCTACTTGAATAAGATAAGCTTGGGTGTTTATATGGTATTATTTTAGCTATGGGGATTAATGGAATATGAAGCCCCCGGTTTATCAGGACGCATTCCCCTAGGTGAAGTTAGGTTGGACGCACCAAAAACGTGATTTTTTCAACACTTTTCTTTCTTATCCCCTCTTCTAAAACTCTACCGTTTATAGAGCAGCATGTCTCATTCAAGAATTGGTAAGGTTATTCGTTTTTGGATTAAACAATGGCGGGTTCTCGATAGCTCTGTATTTTTCACATACAATCAAAAATTAATTTGCTTGATTTTTACCTAAACTAACAGTTTTCCAGGAATGAATAAGGAAAGCTGTAGACAAATGTGTCAAAGAATTACTATTTGATGAGATATAGATATGAGTTAAGGAGGGGTGAATAAAACGTATTCTAATCAAATCTTAATATAAAGAGCCTTAATTAAAAGTCTAAAATAGCCGAGGATGAGAAGGGTTCGATGGTTAAAAAAAAAATACACCTGTTTCAACTTAATCGTAAGTTATTTGGCCAACATTACTCACCAACATCTTTGTCATTGACACCCAAATGGTTTTCCAATTCTACACATATCTTCGAAACTAGTGATAGGCGTTCGAGTTTGGACAGATCTTCCATGTTCTTAAGGATCACAAAGCTATAACTTCATATAAGAAACTTAAAACTGATCTTCAGTGTTCCTCTGTTCACTAAAATAGTACTCTCTTACACTAAATATCATGTATTAATGCGTACTTTCTAATATGTAAAACCAACAGCACTGACACACTATGGGGGTAAACAATATCTTCTTCTTTACTGAATGTGTAGGACAGCGTGATCTTCGAAACGTTGAGCTCTTTGTTAATATTGTGAAGAAAAGTAACCCCAAGGTGTTTCAAAGCTGTTCATATGCCAAAGACAAATCAGCTAACCTAACTTAACCTAACTTATCCTACCCTAAGGCAACCTAACAATTTACGGGATTATTTAACTTGTGAGATTGCTGGGGTTAAGCATCTTTACAAGCTCCTTCTTAGCAAATTGTTCTTACCACTGAATAGAGTAGAACTGTCCTTATTCTGATTATTCCATAGGATCAAATATATTCCATCAAACTTCTAACTTTTCCCAGTAAGGCAGGACGTGGTATTTATTTACTTTCGCACGCCCCAAAAATTGTAATTTGCCAGTTCGCTATTTCGGAGTTTTACACAATTATAAGACGTATTTCTTCTATGAAACATTTTTGCTATAATAACTTGGCCACAGAACCTCCTAGATCTAGCGTACATGCTCTCATAGCCAGTCACTGCCACTTACATGTGTTAAAGAGAACATATTATAAATAACAAACTGCAGTTTATATAACAATATATAATAACTTTTTTTTTTTAGATTCTCCACCCACGGATGGGTGGAACGGGTCATGGAGGACCCATAGGGTGGTCGCCAACCGGCACAGGCCCCAACCCCTCACTGTGGTGACCAGCCACAGCAGTAACCTCCCCAGTAAACAGCTTAAACTCTCTTGCCTTGGACGAGGCGCGATCCGTCGACCTCGCGGATGCGAGGCCAGTGCGTTACCACTGTACTAGCCAGGAGGCTATATAATCACTGATTTAAAATAAGGATAGTTCCGGTTTTACGTCACGGAATCCCTTTTCTACCAAGGGCTAGGGCGGTTGCCTTCTTGCGAAGGACTTGTTTTTGGCAGATGTAATCGTTACCCTGAGTGCATGCCCTTGCTAACCTCAGACCGTGACGGGGCGCGAACCCTCGTCCTGGCACCTCAGAGTCGCAGACGCTACCGCTAGAGCCACGGTGACTACTTTAAAAGAAGGATAGAATGAGAGTATTAACAGAGGGATGGGGGGGGGGTTGCATAAACAAGGGTAACGGAACAAATTAACTTTGAAACATGGACTATGTATGTCTGTTCTGTGAAACAGATACACCATTTTCTCTTTCTCTCGGAATAACCCATTCTATCAATGGGAATGTGTTAGAATTCAATGTCTGCCGTTTTATGTGTCATTATCCATCCCCTTAACCCAGCCACTGAGGGGGGCAAGCCAGCCTTAACTTGGTGCCGGTCCCAAGCCCGGGTAGATGGGGGAGGGTTGGTGGCAGGAAGGGCATCCGGCCATAAAAATCCCCTTTTTGGAAAGGACGCAGACAAGTTGGAGCAGGGGGTTGAAACTGGGTGTCCTTCTTAACGCCTCGTGGAGGGCTCGAACATATGTTTGTCACTTCCCGAGTCGAGTGGTCTAATCACTGCGCTACCGCAGTCCCTTTTATTAGATACTTCCTCTTCTTCTTCTTCTTCTTCTTCTTCGTCTACATCTTTTCCCACTTTTATGTGGGGTCGATGTTTCTGGCCAGTGTTCTCCATATGTTTCTGTCCCATACCTCATAAAAAGAGCCATATATCACTAGTATAACAATTTTTTTTATTACAATGCCTAAATCAATGGAAAAACGACACTGTGTGTGCACATTTACTATTACCAAAAGTTCTTTAAATTAAAAGCCTAAGGTAGACCTAAGCAATTTTGCTTACGTTACATGTGTCACTATTTATCCCCATTATGAGGTGGGCACAAACAGAATGTGGATGGGGAAATAGGACTGAAAGCCCTCCACACACCCCAAGGTGGGTTCAGTCATGGATCTGTCAACTCCCAAGTCAAGTCTTCTAAGCACTAGGCTATCTTGGTCCCCAGTGAAGACCTCAGCACACTCTAGGAAATATCTCTAATCCCATTTGAAAAAAAAAATTCTTTCCCTATTGTTGACCCAAAACTTCCCACCCCATAGGATTACATGAAGCACAGAACAGAATACATTATTACAGTATTAAATAATTTAAACAATGACATACAATTGAGTAATTCCTTCTGGCACGATATTCTAAAATAGCATGAGAGTCATCACAGTGTTTAATCATGAAACTGGATTGATATTATATTTTGCGTCCGTCCCACAGACGTACTCTGGAAGTGGGGACCACTCAGTCCCTGCATAGGACTGGATTTATTTGGGTCACTTTACAGTGAAGAAGTCAGTCTTCCCCTTCATCTTCCGAACCCTCTTACCAGCTCCAGTGCACTAAGATTTGATTAGTAAATCAGTTCTTCCTTTTCTTTGTCTTCAGATTTAGCCCATTTTTTATACAGAGTCGCTGTTCATTAGCCTTTTTCATTTAGTCCTGCTCTGTCTATCCTGCTCCCTTAGCTCCTTATCCCGGATATCATTTATTGCATCATCTTCTTCCTCTCTTCCCCTCCACCTTCACTCCTTAACCCTTATACACACATGGTATAAGAATTCAAACAAAGGTAAATCTAAATCGTAACCCTAGCAACAATTCTCTATTACTAATCATAACTCTCAAGCCAAGACATATTAGATTTAGAGATCTTGAAGCTCAGGCTCCCACTACAAAGAAGCTTTAGTGTCATATTCTATGATTAGATCTTGCATTTCTATCAGGAAAATTATCAGTTCCATGTAAACACAGTACAAACTAAAAAGAAGAGAGTTTTGTGTTTATTCCAAAAATATACAGACACACAAGCATGGAGCTAGTAAGATATAGGGCTCTAACAGGAGTGTAATAGGTTGCTAGCCAGGAATAAGAGTAACGACAGCTGAGAGTGCAGCCCATATGAAATATTCTCTATAGCTCCTCCAGGGAAAAAACAAAACAAAACAGGGACTATCAGTCTAGACAACCTGACAATAGGAAATATATTGCACTGTGTGGATTCTCATCTCTGTGATATATACCTGCATACATTCATACAAAGATGTACATGCACATACTCTGTAGACTAAATTTATTCAAATTATTCATCCAGGGTGTACGCAAGTAGTAGTATTCTTTGAACCTAGGACCAAATACATAGTAGTAATCTATACTACTACTACTACTACTACTACTACTACTACTAATAATAATAATAATAATAATAATAATAATAATAATAATAATAATAATAATAATAATAATAATAATAATAATAATAATAATAATAACAGCTATTATTATTATTATTATTATTATTATTATTATTATTATTATTATTATTATTATTATTATTATTATTATTATTATTATTATTATTATTATATACCTTAACCACAATCAACAACAAAACCTTAGACAGCAACTGCAGCTATGCCTTCCAATATTTATCTATTCTTTATTTATTTTATTATTTTTGCATCTTTACTTGAGCCTCGCAGGTCTCCCTCCCGTCTGCCAGACACTGGCTGTGACCAACTCTATCATTAGAGCCTCCGACATCCCCCAAACCCCCCATTATTACTTCTTACTGCTTCAGTCTCCTCCTAACCGTTTATATACTCTTGTATTTGCGAATATATATATATATATATATATATATATATATATATATATATATATATATATATATATATATATATATATATATATATATATATAATAATAATAATAATAATAATAATAATAATAATAATAATAATAATAATAATAATAATAATAATAATAATAATAATAATAACAATGATGATGATGATGATATTTTGTCACTTTATACCTACGTTGTATCTAAAACTTACCTTTAAGATAAAAAGAAGAAAAAAGTCTAAATGTGGACTTTAATTGACATATCAAAATATAATTTTTTGCTAATACTTTGTTGTGTCTCATAATAATGATCTCGAAATCTCAAATTACATCCACATTAAATGCATATTTAATTACTGTTAATTATGTTAATTAAAAAAATAGCTAAATAATAATAATCAGTTGCATAACTGCAGACTATTTCGGGATATTAGTGAAATTCTTTCAGATATGAGAGAAAAGGACCTGGATAGCAACATGACAGGCGACAGAGGCAGGTGGAGGTGGCTCATCAGAAACAGCGACCCTTTATCATTCAGAGACAAACTGCAGTGATCCTTCTCGTCAACTGGAATAATAAAATTATGCATGATTTCTTAATATATTTTTTTATTCAAGAGCAATCAGAAAGTATTTGATGAGAGACTTCTCGTAAAAAAAAAAAAAAAAAAAAAAAAAAAAAAAAATATATATATATATATATATATATATATATATATATATATATATATATGTATATATATATATATATATATATATATATATATATATATATATATATATATATATATATATATATATATATATATATATATATATATATATTCGCAAATAGACAATAAACATGCAAGCAAAGAATTGTATATATATATATATATATATATATATATATATATATATATATATATATATATATATATATATATATATATATATATATATATATATATATATATATATATATATATATATAATATATATATATGATGACTCCATTTACAAGATATGTCAATCTATTTTCTGTAATTCCTTCCAAGTATGAGAGATAGTTGTCTATTTTGATTGTAGACAAATACTGGAAAGGCATCGTTGTTATCTAAAGGGGGGTTTACACGGTCAAACGGTTCGTCGAACGCGGTTCGACAGACAAGTGTTTGAAGTGATGTTCGAACGGTTGAACGGGGTATTTGGTTGTCTGTTCCGTGTTCGACAACCAAATACCCCGTTCACACGTTCGAACATCACTTCAAACACTTGTCTGTCGAACCGCGTTCGACGAACCGTTTGACCGTGTAAGCCCCCCTTTAGACAAAGTACCGCAGCTTTTCTTCAATGTAACAAAAACATCCGACATATCAAGATATACTCTTTAACCTCTCCCCACGGGATATAAAAACACAAAAAAATGAAACCAAGAGATTGACTGGACAGGTTATGGGGCGACCATTTTTTCATCATCTGGTTTTATATTAATTTTGGGTAGGCCGGTTTTCGCTCGACCAGCGAGGTTAAGCCCCTTTGGGTATGGTCAGTACTTGGATGGGTGTCCAACGGGGAAAGGATGGATTCGGTTTTACGTCACGAACTCCCTTTTCTACTAAGGGCTTGGAGCTGTTGGCATATAAGGGTCCCGCTGCATTGGTAATAGTGCTCGATTTAGAAGGTGACGGACACATGTTCGAGCCAATGGCTCTAATTGGGACTAATTGGGACCCATTAAACGTAAAAAATATAAAAACTAGAGACCGATCAAATATGGCAACCGGATATTAAAAATACGTCAGATGATTTCACTGAATAATTTTTACTTGGCTTTTTTAAAATGATGAAAAGATTTTAGGAATTCATCATCACCTAATAGCGTCTTTTATCGAATTTCAACTTAAATGATGATTATGATGATGATGATTATCATTATTTACAGTAATAATAATAATAATAATAATAATAATAATAATAATAATAATAATAATAATAATAATAATGATAATAATGATAATAATGACAGTAATAATAATAATAATAATAATAATAATAATAATAATAATAATAATAATATTAATATTAATATAATTATTATTATTATTATTATTATTATTATTATTATTATTATTATTATTATTATTATTACTATTATTATTATTATTATTATTATTATTATTATTATTATTATTATTATTATTATTTTTATTATTATTATTATTATTATTAATGTTGTTGTTTACACATATTATTTCTAAAATCATATTCATCTGTTTCATATTTATTTCACCAAAGAGAGAGAGAGAGAGAGAGAGAGAGAGAGAGAGAGAGAGAGAGAGAGAGAGAGAGAGAGAGAGAGAGAGAGAGAGAGAGAATATATATATATATATATATATATATATATATATATATATATATATATATATATATATATATATATATATATATATATATATATATATATATATATATATATATATGTAGTCGCCGTGGCTCAACCGGTAGCGTCCGCGACTCTGAGGCGTCAGGTCGAGGGTTCGCGCCCTGTCACGGTCTGAGGTTAGCAAGGGCATGCACTCAGCGTAAGGATTACATCTGCCAAAACAAGTCCTTCGCAAGAAGGCAACCGTCCTAGCCCTTGGTAGAAAAGGGAGTCCGTGACGTAAAATCGCAACAACATATATATATATATATATATATATATATATATATATATATATATATATATATATATATATTTGTTCTTTTTTTTATATTTCAAACCGCCCTGCCCCAGAAAAGTTCACAATATTTATTTCAGTGCTTGGTGAAAAATAAATCCAGAATTTAAACTTCCGAGGGCAAAATCGGGCGCGTTCATTACCTTCCTAAGCAAACTGGGCGCGTTCATTACCCTCCTTAGCAAAATACATTATGTACCATGACAGCATTCCTTCACCAAAAACTAGTTTTACATGCAGACTCCTGCTTCTCATATTTTTTTTTCACTTTTTTATATATATGAATTTCTTTAATATAATACTTTATAGCAATTTATGCAACATCTTTTTTCCCCTGGAATTGCATATATCATAGCAACATTCCACGCACCGAACAAGTTGCTTGAATACTCTCCAGGTTATATTTAGGCTTGTCTCAGCATTAGTTTGTTGATCTATCTATCTCTATATCTATCAAACCATATATATATATATATATATATATATATATATATATATATATATATATATATATATATATATATATATATATACATATATATATATATATATATATATATATATATATATATATATATATATATATATATATATATATATATATATATGAGCTCATGTAGAATGGGGACCTGAACTTTTTATAATTCCTAATTCTTCAGTTGGTATATACTTGTGGTCTGTAATATTCAGTTGGTCGCTGTTGATAAAATTCTAACCTACCCAAACTGAATCTAACCTAACCGCTGATAAGTCAGGTTCCAATTCTTCATAAAGTCATATATATATATATATATATATATATATATATATATATATATATATATATATATATATATATCATAAGTTACGAATGTTCCAAAATGTAATTCGTAGGCCCATAAAACATTTTTATATTAAAAAAAAAATACTAATAGCCATTCTAAATTCGCTAAACATCTCTTATCATACCTTCGTATCTGAAAAGTCACAACACTCCCCATCTCTATTTGTCTTTACGTTCTCTTGGTGCCCTGGCCCAATGAGAGCAATTTTCTTTGCCTATCCCGGTGTCACACAAAATTAATCACATTGTGTTTTAGTGGCCCGAATGAGGGTGGCTAGAGACATGCTGGAGCTGGGGAAATATGATTGAATGCCTTTCCCGACGCCCCGCGGTAGGATCCAACCCTTAGTCACTTATCAACTCGCGTGCTTTACCATTGAGTTACCGCACCCCTCTATAAAAGCATAAATACATATAGTAGTAATAATGATCTAAAAACGTTGATCCCATAATACCTAGCTAGGACAAAAATCTAGAAAAACAAAAATATCTCAGCTAAAATTAACTGGCTTCAAAATAGCTAATTTGACTTAATAACTAGTATAACAAATAGTTGGTAGTTATAATTTTGTTAGGTCTGCGATATTGCTAGAAGCTTTGATCTAGCGTTTAAGACTAGCTTTTCTGCCACACTTTCCTCAAATTATCAGCTTCTGGTGAAAGTGTGCTTTAGCTCGGCCAACCTTTCACAGTGGGATATTGCGGCCATTGTATGTATATGTATGTACGTCATTCGTAACAGAAACAGATCACGCAAGAATTTCTCAGTTTTACAGTGCTTAGGAACAATATATTAAAAGTTCTGTCGTAAATAGAATCCGACTATAAAATTTCGTTGTTCAGGGGTCAGAGCACCTATCTCCCACTCTGGAAGTTCCAAGTTCAACTCCCCAAAATGGTTCATGCACATTTTTTCTTCACCAAAGTAATTTTTCATACGTGTGGCACCGGAACAGGAAAAGAAAAGTGCCCTCATTAGGCCGGGCATCAAGGAACAAAATTAAGAAAGAGAAAAAGAGATAGGGAGTGGTGTGACTTGTCAGATGTGAAGGAATACTTGGCGAAAAGTAAGGAGAGGCTAGTTGCATCCCTAGTTGGTAGCTCCTTTCATCTTTGTACCTCAGAACACATTTGTGTGTGTAGCGCCAATTTTTTTTTTTCGGTTTTACGTCACGAACTCCCTTTTCAACTAAGGGGCAGGACGGTTGCCTTCTTGCGAAGGACTTGTTTTGGCAGATGTAATCGTTACCCTGAGTGTATATGTGTAGCACCAATTGAGGAATAGTATCTGCGCATTCCGTAATTCACTTGTCAAAAAACCTGATTATTTTATTTGATATTTTTATAGGTAAATATCTACTTTCACACTCCCATCGCGTGAAATAAAATAACTTTAAATTCATTGGATTCGGTTTTACGTCACGAACTCCCTTTTCTACTAAGGGCTAGGACGGTTGCCTTCTTACGAAGGACTTGATTTGGCATGTGTAATCGTTACCCTGAGTGTATGCCCTTACTAACCTCAGTCCGTGACGGGGCGCGAACCCTCGACCTGCCGCCTCAGAGTCGCAGACGCTACCATTTTGCCACTTGAAATTCATTATATTAGATTATGTTTTGTTTCGTTGAAAAAAAAACGAGTTATTAATTGAAATTATTGCTTTGTATTTTTAGGTATTTTTGATTGTTTTGTACTTTATATTACTACTCTTGGGGGGGGGGAGTTAAAAATTACTTTAAATAAGAAAAAGAAGAAAGTTATGTGATAAGGAAAGATAATGCTAATCGGGTCTTGACGCCAATATGATGGTATTTTGTTGTTGTTTATGAAATTGTTTGCAGTTTTGTGACACTATTAATCCTCATTCCAATGGGGGTGGACACAGAAAGACTGAAGTTCCCATATATGATTTAGAAATCACTATACTATTGTTTATTTTAGAATAAATCATAGACCTTAAATACACTCTTTGCTATCTACATATTTACTTTAATCCACGCGACAAGTATGAGATATATACCTCCTCCGAGTTCGCCTGCGAGTCGTAAAAGTTGATTAAACGGAGTGGAGCGAAGGGACTAAGAATTCCGTCTTTTTTAGTTTCCTCCAGCAAAGTTAAAGATTCACTTTGACTAGGCCAACTCCTTATTAGTTTCTATGAAGGCTACATATAATATGACTGTATGTATTACCCTCTTACTTATTAGTTCAATTACATGTCTACTTATAAGTTACTTTTACTTTTAGAAGAATAACCATTGTACTAAAATGGAAATAAATGTTTGTTTGTTTGTTTATTTGTAAGGGGATTATGAGACTTATTCTCTATACCAAACCCGTGTTCTCCTGCGTGTCATGTAAGTTTATTAAACGGGGTGGACGGAGAGGAAGCGGAGTTTCTTTTTCTTTATATTCCTCCCATGAAGATTCATGGCTTCGCTTTGACTTGGCCACCCCTTATAAGAGGGATTTATGAGTCTTGTATACGTGTGTATATTTAAAAGGCATATTTCCAGGAAAACAGATTTTATGCCACAAACATGCCGTCTGGAAAGCCAGTTTCCTTCTTTGCATTACTAAGATCCTGTACCTGACCTCTCTCTCTCTCTCTTGCCGGTACTGGGAGTTGGCAAAGATGGGCAATGTTGCCCTAGGTGCTACTTACTCGTCACATCACAGAAAAACGATAGCTGCTCCTGTTACAACTGTAGACAGCGTTCATTTTTAGTTACCTTCATTTCTTTACCAGGGACAGCCTTTTTAACGAATGCTTATGGTAATTATGACCTGAATGTATATACTCTCTTTTTATTCTTTCTTGCAACATTAGTAGTAGTAGTAGTAGTAGTAGTAGTAGTAGTAGTAGTAGTAGTAGTATTGAATGAACGCTTATACTACCGTCAGTTGAATTTCAACAATGCTTTTGTATCAGTTTTTGCCACGGTCTGAGGTTAGCAAGGGCATACACTCAGGGTAACGATTACATCTG
>JAXCGZ010023162.1:35000-60189 GCA_037179515.1 Halocaridina rubra
AAACTTGTTATTGGAATGTCTGGATGAACCCTAACTCAATAGATAAATAGCAGACTTTTAAGAGATAGTAAATATTACATCTTTTTCGAGTAAGAAAAGAATTTTCTATTCTTGTAAATAGCGCATTTTCTATTGTATTTCATGTATATATACTTTATGTAAGTATTATAAGATTTTGAGTAAATATGTAAGTTTTGTACATTGTGATTAAGAGCCAAGTGCATCCGAACGCAGGGTGGCTGTCTTCATGGGGGAAGAGGGTAGTTTTTGCGCTCCGGTATTTTGCTCCTTTTTTCATGTGAATTTTCATGTAACCACGGATACATAAGTGAGAAACACACATAAAAGGTGTTGTATACTTATCTCTCATATATATTTGTTCATAGGGAAGGTCTGAGGACCTTATATATCCCTTAATTACACGTGATCTTTTGTAAGGGTTGGTGCCCTGCCACGAAACTCTTGGTCGACTTATTTATCACCTTTCGTGAAGCAGAAAGGTAAAGTGTCACGAATTTGGACCGTCGAAATTGGAAACACGGCTGAAAATCACACCTTGAACGCAATATTACTCGTAATTGTGAATTTAAGAAAATTAGTTTTGGAGATGTTTTTATCAGCTCTTGCTTGACCTTGTAACTAATGAATTCTTATTTTGATGTTGTGGACTGGTAGTTCGTATGTGCGTGCGTGTTTTATGCCTGACTGGATATTTTAGGGCAGTAGGGCATTAGATGTTGTGGTAATTTTTTACTTTAAAACCTTGTGTATTATTATTGTTATCTGCCAGGGCTTGGGTAGAATACTTGATTCGGGAGGTGACAAACCTCAAAACAAGTCCCCTATGAGGCGTCAGGAAGGGCAGCCAGCCTTAATTCCCCAGCTCCATTCTGTCTGTTTACCCCCATTATAAAGATTAATAGTAACACACAAAAGCAACATCAAAACTCAGTGACTTCAAAAGCATCTCTTTCGCTAGCAGTCTTAGATCAGTGAGTTGAGTGTTCTTATACTGAATAATTAAAGCTTTTGACGTATGGGGAAAACTTGAAAATTGAATCTATTGTGATTGATAATGTGATGGAGATCGGTTGTATCATTATTTGAAGTTAATAAAAGTTTTTCTGTTTTTAGAATAAAGATTCAACTCTCTCTACCAAAAGTAGTGATGCTCTTCCAATATGTGGTGTACCGTCAATCTATGATCTACCAATGTAGGTTAGGTTAGGTTGTCAATTTGCTAGTGGAATGGAAAAACCTTGGTAGAGCACGTTTTGGAATGTGAATGTTCATAGTAGATCACATATTGGAAGAGCACCACAAGAGGCTTATTTATTCTTATGCACCTTTTATGGGCACATATATAAATGTATGTCGTATGATCTCATCCATCATCTATAGTAGTACTGTACTCTATACAATCCTATCTTAAAGGTCCTCTTGGCAGAAAATCCATGCCCACTTACCCTGTGAAATAATCCTCAGGGTCTATCCCCAAGGAACTGGGAGAAGTAATCGAGGTTCATTAGCGTCTGGAGAATGTGTGTGCTTTGACTCTTCCATTGTGTATGTATGTATATATCTTAAAAGGATTAAGAGTATCTGGGCACTACTGTCTTTCCAATTTTATTGCCTAAAAGCAGGTATATAAAGTTGTTATAAAAGTCTGTTGGTGTTAGTTATCAAATATTTATTTAATGTCAGATAGCAAGCTTAAATTTGTTAAACATATATTAAAAAAAAACGTGGTCTAATTACAAATTGAGACAACATTTCTTTATACATACTTGTGGAAGTAAATTTTAATTTGTTGCTTTAAAAGAAGTTGATTTATGTCGACTGAGAGAACTGTACCTGATGTTTGATCTCTAATTATTGTTCATTTTGCTAATTGTGGTTAGCAAAACTAATGCAGATTTTGTTTCTTTTCAGAAGTAAGAGTTTGAGACGCTAATCATGGCTTTACGTAACTTAGTAGATGCCCAGTGCGGAGAGGGCAATGCGCTCGTGCGTCTTACGCAGCATGTCACAAGAGATAAAGCATTGGCTGATGAAGGACTAGGATGGCATCACCATCCCCCTACAATAACAGGTTTGGTTCATTTTTATTTTCCTAACGTATATTATGCAGTATAAGTAATGCAAAGTATTTTGATCCTCTGAATTTATTATATCCCTGATTGAGTCTGCAGTCACACAGGGTTATATGATGTCCTTTTTTTTTCCTTTTTAGATGCAAAATAAATTACTGTTGAAAGGTAATAGCATATTAATCTATTTGTATATCGTGTATATATTTAGGATGTAAAATATGATTTTAGAATATTGATATTTTCAGAAAAGGTTTATGAAAGAGTCAATAACTTAATAAATTTATAATCATTTGCTTATCTTCTTACATTTTCTGGAAATTCTGGTGGTTGGAGCTTTACGCAGTGTTAGACCTGAGCATTATTAAATTTTTCAGGGGGAGGTTTTAAAGGTCAGTATGGACCAGCCATGGGTGGAGACCAACTTGTGGAAGAATTTATGACAGAGACACAAGCAGCAGCAACAGCTGCCCCTCAGGCATTTAGAATGGATTCATTGCTGCAAGTGAGGTCTCCTCTGGTTTCATCATGACTAATGTTTGCTCCATATAATTAACAGTAAAGACAGCAATAGTAGAAATTATGACCAATATAGCAATAGTAACAATTATGACCAATATAGCAATAATGATAGCTACAGTATCTATAATCTCCTCTCTAACTGGATTATGAGACGTGGCTGTTTAGAGTGGGCTCCTCTTTCTCCAGGAGGAGGTGTACACTGTATTATGTTTGTAAAGTAATAGTCAACCAAATTGAAACAAAATTCCTCTTTGCTGATATCACATCTCTTCTCAGGAAATGCGGGAAATAGAGAGTATGCGTGCTCGTGCAGGTCCCATGATAGGTCCAGGTATAGCAGACTTGGCATCGGAAGCCAGCAACTGGGCTGAAGAATATCTGGCTTCTGAAAGACATGTTCAGGTAGAACTACTTTTTTTTTCTAATATTCAAGCAAGACAGACATACTAATGTCTGTATGTATTTTGAATTCATATATTTTTTTAATTTATTATCATGAATAGAAGGTGTATACAGTATTGTATTTGAGATTATAATTTTTTTTCTCTGGATTATGATGAATAGATAATGTATATTGCATTTCAAAATCATAAGTTACTTCTGCTTAATATCATGAATAGAAGATGTATACTGTATTTTGAGATAAAATATTTTCCTTTATTATTACGAATGTAAGGTTTATATTTTGAGATTATAATTTTTTTTATATTGAATAGCATGAAGAGAAGGTGTGTATTTTATTCTGAGATCAAATGTTTTTTTCTAATTAATATCTTGAAATTTCCACCTTGCAATTTTAGGATGTTGGTCCTGGAAGTGATTGGACGAAAGAGTTTGTAGATCAACAGAATGGCCTCACATCTCCAGATATTATTACAGATAGTGATACCCGTTGGGCACATGAATATCTTAACGATACATTCATGTAAGTTATTAATGTGATTGAATTAATGCAGTGTTATTTTATAATCTGTACATTTTGTACTGTAAGGCGTGTCTCATCTTTATTATACTTGGGTTTGATACATTTTGGCTCAGGCGTTTTGGTGTCAACTGTTTGAGTGCCAATCCCATTTTAGGCAACATGTTTTAGTGCTATGAAAATTTTCATATTTTGAAAACGTAACCTAACCTATTCCAACCTACCTACCTTTACAAAACAGATGGCACCAAATGCCATGGCAGAAAGTCAGCACCAAAAAGGCATCGCTCAGTCGTCCCATTCTAATTGTACTTATATACAGTTTTTAAATGTTTCAGAGATGATGCATCATCTGCTGATGCCAGTAAGTGGATTGAGGAATACAATCCTCAGGAGGACTCTGAATTGGCTAAAACTGCCAATGAATTACTTGGCACTGTTGATGATCCCAAATTTTCAAATACAGAGGTTAGCTTTTATATTATCTGGGACTGGAAATGGGGATGGGTGATCAAAGTATGCTTGGCTTACGGTGAATGTGTGTGCTTTAAAAAAAAAGCAGACTCTCCCACCGCAATGCAGAGTGGATTGCAGCCTTTGTATTTGTATGTCAGTCTTTTGATGTCTATAACTTGAATATTAAAGTTGAATAAAGGAACAATTTAAATAATGGTCATTACAGATATTCAAGTTTAGTGCCCTAATACATAAGTTTTTTAAGTTCAATAATACATTATTTTTTGTTAACCTTTCAGTTTATGAAATTCATCAAGAAGCTTGGAGAAGGTAATAAACAAGAGACGAGTAAAGACTGGGCAGGAGAATTTCTAGCATCGGGTATATCTAATGAGCAAAGCTTAGCTGAATCTTGGAGTACTGAGTTCACACAAGGTCAACAAAAGCTACATCAGCAGTGGCAAAAGGAATTTACTGAAGAAAAAAGTATGTTTTAGTCTGTTTTGTTCTGAATTTTGAGACAATGAAACAATATAGTAAGTAACAGCAGTAGTAGTATATTTGTAAAGTAGTAGTATCATTGTAATTGTAGTAGTAGTAGTATCTTTATAGCAGTACAGTAGTTGTAGTCGGTTGTAGTAGTAGTAGTAGTATAATCTCTGTAATAGTATACTCATATAGTATTCCAGGATCAGTACTTGCTGGTGAGAAATTTAACATGTTCTGACTCATATGTAGTACATTACTTCCATATTTTTTTTGATATTAAGAATAATTATAATGAAAGCCCCTAGGCAGTGTTCAGTTAACAAGGTTTTCAGTGCCAATTTTAATGTGTATTGCCTGATCACAATACTAGGAACCCTTAGAATTGGAGCATAACCAGAATAGTATGGGATAATTAAGCTTTGTAATGGAGCTAGAGGAATTGGGAAACATTCCATTTTGTATGTAAATATTCCATAGGATTATTAACATATATATATATATATATATATATATATATATATATATATATATATATATATATATATATATATATATATATATATATATATATTTTTTTTTTTTTTTTTTTTTTTTTTTTTTTTAAAGGTTCACATAAATGCATTCATACTGTTTTGTAACTTATATATTTTAGGTAACTTAAGCAGTTTGAACATAGACAGCGAATCTATGACCAGTAAAGAAAAAGAAGATTTTTGGAAGAGTCTCCAAGACGAGTGGGACAAGGTAGCCAGAGAGGACGAGCTACATGAACATCCATGGTTATCGGAATTTAACTCGTCATCTCTTGAACCTTTTAAGGTATTGTTATTTACATATGTTTTACCATCACTTTCAATTACTATATGAATAAAAGTTCACAAAAATATTTATTTACACCGATGAAATAACAAAGAATTCAGGTACTTTTGCTGCTGTTGGGCCTCACAGCAGAAGCTCCTCTCCCACTGACCCTGTGGATGACCCAAGTGGGGTGGTGGTGGTTGGGGTTTTGTGGCAACCCCTTATCTCCAAGAAGTTAAAAGAATTGATCAAGGATTATTAACTTCTGGTTAAATTGTATGCTTTAACCAAGCCATCCCCTTATTCCAGGGATTACGGCCATTGTATATGCATATATAAAACAGTATTTCTCCTGAGAAGGGGCACAAGAATACTTCCTTTGTGTTCCCCTGCATGTCGTAAAAATTGACCAAATTAGGCGGAGAGCCAGAGAACTGAGAATCCCCTCCTCTTTATTTCCCTCCTTAGAATCAAGGTTTGCTTTGACTCAGCTACCCCACTCATAAGGGGATTATAGCTTTTGCATATAGAAAACTGTTTTATTAATCAGAAATATTGATTATTTTTTATAATCTTGCAGGATTATAAGTTTGAAGAAGACAATCCCCTGAAGGATCATCCAGACCCCCTGAAAGAGGGTAAGAAGTGCCTTGAATCAGGAGATTTACCTTCAGCTGTTCTGCTTTTTGAGGCCGCAGTTCAACAGTCTCCTCAGAATATTGAAGCTTGGCTTTTGCTTGGCGTTACGCATGCTGAGAATGAACAAGATCCTGCTGCAATATCAGCCCTAAGAAAGTAAGTGGAACTCAGGTAGCTTCATCACGCACTGCCTGTCCTTCACTGATGCCGCTTTGTAGAAGTTTATCTGCTAGCGTGGAAATCAGGTGACCTCTAGCAGCTACACGTAGATATTTCTTCTACAGCCACGGACAGTGAGGAATGGAATTCTGTCCCCGTGCAGTACTCGGTTATCTTTTGTAAAAAAGTTATAAAATGTATACCATATATGCACTCATTTGTGCAAGTGTTTGTATACATGCAAGGACTTAGAATTTTATGACTTACTGTTCGTGGTTGTAAAAAAAAAATCTACATGTAATTACCAGATGTTGTTGGATATCCATGATATATGTGGAAATGACGTCAGTACTGTTGCTCTTACAACCTTCAACAGTTGCTTGAGGCAATTAAGCTTCTCCAGAAGGAGAAAGAGTTTGAAGAACCCTGCTCGGCCATCTTTTACATTTGCCGTCTATCACATTCGGAGAATTTTTCTTTCCATATATGGGGATAGTATTGTATCGTTAAATATACATCGACTCCATAGTTGATTCTGATTTTAGTTTCCTGAGTTGTTCTATCATACAGATAGTGTTTCCTTTCAGTATTCAAGAGGTTTTATTCCAGCCACCACTAGGAACTGGAGTGAATTACCAAACGTGGTTATTGAGTCAGTGGAGCTTTGAAAGTTGAAGCTAGGCACATATTAATTTATTATTAAGCAGGCTTTAATGCTGGATTCTTATATAGTGAAATAATGCCAGTATTGCAATATTTAAGACCATTGTATATAAATATATATTCTATCTTGTAGCCACTATGGCCGCATGGTGGTGCTCAAGACTGACTCTTTGGGTCACAGGTTCGAGGCTCACCCAGGTCTGAAGGTAGAAAGGAATTTCACTCAGGGTAATGATGGCAGCTGCCAAAACCAAAGTGCTTTGCAGGAAGACACCTTCCTAGCCCTTAACAGAAAGGGAGTCCGTAACGTAGCGCCAATCACATATTTTCTGTCTTCTCCTTTTTGCTTTTCTCACAAAGTTGCTGCCCCTTGCTAGAGCCATTTGGTTTATAGTCTTTCATTGACTGATTCTATTTAGCTGGGCTTGTTGCTTGGCTTTTGATAAGACTAATAAATTTATTAATCTGTTCATTCTTTTTCAGATGCGTTGATTTAGATAATAATAATAGTGCCGCATGGATGGCACTAGCAACTTCTTACACCAACGAATCATACCAGACTTTAGCATGTAACTCACTTAAGGTAAATCTAGTCATTCATTATGAAAATTAAGTACTTGTAATATTAATTGCTTAGGGTATTGATATTAAGGTACTACTTAGTTGTATTTTTATTACCAACTTTTATACCACCGAAACATACCAGACTTTAGCTTGTTAATTCAGTCAACGTAAATGTAGTATTTTATTCTGAAAATTAAGTATTTGTTACATTCATTCAGGCATTATTTGAGATATGAACTTTACAGATCATGTAAAGAAGAGTAACCCCAGGGAGCTCTAGGGTTATTCATATTAACAAGGCAAGTTACCTAACCTAACCTTTACAAGTAGTTCCAGGGGTCGCTCCTGTTTACATGATTCGACATTACACTAAATCTTACTTATGTTTTTTAAATTTGACTCTCCTTTCATGCAGGAATGGATGAGATCCAATCCCGAATATAGTCATTTAGTTCCCAAAGAAGAAGGCGCCCATCGGAAACCAAAAGTAATGGCTTCTACTTTAGCACCCAGGTAGTAGGTTAGAGTACGTAATGTAAACAGTGAAATGATACATACTTTCTTACTTCATCTCCCAGGTAGGCTTTTCAGCCTCTCAGTGGGATCAGTTTTCTTTTCCATTTTCTTCTATCGCCTAATATCCCGTCTGGTGATTGATCTTGGCGTTTCACGAGCTGGAGAGATTTCGGCTGTTTTAATACACGTATTAAATGTGTACCCATGTTCTGTCTATATCAAATATATTTTTTTGTGTATTCATGGTTAGTATGAGTGAGAAGTGTTATCCTGTTATAACAACTTTACCATACTTTATATTTGCAGTCAGTGCAATATAAAACGTTGTTTGTTTACAATATACTTTGCTATTGTTTATGATTCATTTACGATACTGTTGATCTTTGTAATTTAAGAATTATTGAGGCATTACTGAGTACATTGGAAATTAAGAACTTGTGCTTTTAAAAATGGAATTTGGCATTATTGAAATAGGATATTAAGAATAATTATGAGCTATTCTTTGTTGACCTGAATCAAAACCCTCTTTACCTTTACTTTCTAATGAAGCCTGATAACGATTGTGATGCGTTAAATGTCTAAGTGCCATTAATGTCCTTGCATTGCATATTGCTTGATGAAATATAGTTTCATATTTGGAAATGCTTTTGGTGCTCTACACATACACACATGCATCCACAGTAACTGCAATTCCCCGTGCAAGGGACGAGTCAAAGCACGCATTTACTTGAAGCCAAGCATACCTGGTTCACTTAGTTCCTTGGGGAATAAGGGCAGTAAATTTTCATGAGGGAGGAATTAAGGAAAATATAGTCGTGTTTCTGCATTTAATTATTCACATTATCGCTCTACCCAGTTACAATGGCTATATAAGGAAAGAGTATACATATATAATAGGTGCCACAACTCCCCCCACCATTCGTGGGTCCTTCACAGGGTACTAAGGTAGAGAATACAGCAACAGTATTGAAATGTGTCTTCTTTATTAACATTATTTTGAGTTAGGTGCACTGATTATGGATGTGAAGTGGATTTGTTTATGAGTTACTCGTGAACAATCCATAATTAGAGAAAAAACAAAGAGAAAGAGAGATGGGGAGTGTTGTGATTTGTTAGATATGAGGGGATAGTAAGAGATGCGTAACGAATATGCCAGAATATTCAGTGCTGATGTAGGAAGAGCTTATTCTCTTCTTTTTCCCTTCAAAAAGTAAACACTTCAGAAATCCTGTCATTTTATAAATATTAACATAAGTATTGTATTGATATTATGTAATTTCTGTATTGAGTATACAGCTCAATTACATACCCTTAAAATAAATGATATTTGGGAAGTTTTGTACTGGAATGTTTATCTTAAATTACAAAATGTTGATTTATTAGTTTGATTTACAATTAAGCCTACATTGTTCTTTTATTGTGCGCTAATGTACTATGTGACGGTAAAGTGGTATTTTGACTTGGAGTCGATATCATTCAATGAAAACCTGGTTTCATAACATTTGTTTCAAGATATGAAACTCTGATATTTATACAACACTTACATGCTTACTTTTGAAGTTTGTCCGATAAAACCTCAAAAAGTATAAGTACTGTATATACATTACATATTTTTAGTGTAGTAAAATAATCCATGACTATTGGAGACTACTGCCTTCATCAACTGGGGGAGTACAACTGATATGAGAGAAGTCTTTAAAATTACACCAGGGTCATTCCAATAACAGTTGTGCTCTTGAGGAATCTGAGGTTCCTCTAAGTAGGAACCAAAAACACATAATGTATATACTTACACCTTATATGGTATTATTGACAACCTTCATATCTAGCCCATGTTACTTTAGTTATTCTTGTGTAATCAATGTGGATTCGTTGCGGATTTGCTTTATTGATGGTTACCCCTTCTATTTTCAGAGAACTGATTCAAGAGGTTCAAGATATATATATTGCAGCAGCTAATCAGCGCCCCAGTCAGAACATAGATGCAGATGTACAGTGTGGCCTTGGAGTTCTCTTCAACCTCACTGGGGAGTATGAGAAAGCAGTAGACTGTTTCCAATCGGCGTTGAACGCTCGACCAAAGGCAAGGGCACTGGGGCCAATGTTTCCATGTCAAGGGCATTGTTTTCATGTCATTTATGTTAGATGATTGATCATTACGTTGACTGAGACTGGGGGCCATGGTAGCTCAGTGGTAGAACAGCGGAGTTGGGAAGCAACTAGCGCAGGTTTGATCCTTTGGTGGGGCATTAAGGAGGGCATCCAGCCTTAATCCCCCTATTCAAATGGGGACTTATTGTGACTCATAAAACCGTTCATTGCACAGGCTGTGACTCACTTTAGCCATTTTGATGACAAATAGCATTATATTGCACTAAGAAAGGAAAATATGTTAAAGGATCATAGACAATTTTATTAATTACACAGATAGAGCCTTTTATTTAGTCATTTATTTGCCATTATATATGTCACTGTTACTCCCCTTTGAATGGATATGGACACAAAGTGTGATTTTGTTGATAGATGCTGATATCAAGGTATTCAAGAAAAATTTATTTTTTCATAAAAGTGAGATTCATAATGACAAGGATGAAGTTCTCAGTCTCATTCAGGAAAATAAATAATATCTTATTCAGGTATTAAGTGTTGTTTAAAAGCAATGATACTTTGCATAAAAGATTTGCCTCATAAATTGGAAACAATGATTAAATTTGTATGAAAAGATGCAGTAAGAATCAATTATCTGTTTATATACAATAGCCATAGTACCCCCTATAATGGGGGTGGCTGAGCCAAATCAAATACTTTGACTCTACAGGAAGAAAATACAGAGAAAGGGATTCCCAGTCCCCAGACTTTTTCTCATCTAGTTGATTTTTACGACTCGCTTGGAAACACGGAAGAAGTATTCTTGCCACCTCCCAAAGGGAGAAAAAAACAATCTCATTTTTGCCCTATGTGTCATAAAAGTCAACTAAATGGCAGTGGAGCAAGGGGACTGGGAAACTGAAAATCTCCCTTTTATTATCCTCCCACAAAGGGTGAACCTTTTTGCTTTGACTCGGCCATCCTCCCTATAGGAGGAATTATGGCTTTGCATATAGATCATGTATTTTTACTTCTGCTTTGAACCACATCATGTAAAGGTGATTTTTTTCAGGATGCAAAGCTATGGAATAAATTGGGAGCAACGTTAGCCAATAGCGAGAGGTCTGAAGAAGCCATAGAAGCTTACCGCAATGCCCTTGAAATAGCTCCTGGATTCATCAGATGCAGATATAATCTTGGCATATCTTGCATCAACCTTGGAGCCCATAGGTAAAGTGGAATATTGTGTTCACGTTATATTGCAGCTGTGGCTGTTGGGCCTCACGGTAGACCATCCTTGCCTACCTACCCTGTAGGTGACCTAAGCAGGATAGTGGGGGGGGAATTGTGGCAGCCCTATATTCCCAAGGAACTGAGAAGAGTGATTGAGGTATATTAGCTCCTGGTGAATATGTGTTCTTTGATTCGGCCACCCTCCTTACAAGAGGAGTTGTGGTCCTTATACAGTATATGTATGTACAGTATGTATTGCAGATTACTCCAGTTTTATGATAAATTGATATGATATTTAGACGCAGAATTAGGTCCATTTGAATTCTGAATTTTGCAAAGGTTATTTATTTTTACAAGGCAAATCATATAGCCTCATTACAAGATCCAAATCTCATACTTTTAATTTTTTTTCATAATTCTTCAATTTTCCTCTGCACTAAAGAACTAATTAAGAATAATAATTAAAAGGAAAGTCAACAAGACTTGAATTTGTACTTCCTTGACCATTCACCTAATAGTGGAAGATTTTTATGCACTTACTACGTCTATAAACATTGCATTTTTCTGTTTGTTTATATTTTTTCTTAGTTCTTTATGTAGTAGGTATTTGTATTTATTACTGAATTCTGAATTTGTACCTGAGGGACTGCATTTACTTCTCAAGAATGACAAAAAGCCTTAAATCTCGGAGACCATCCGACTCTTACTCGATGCTCCAAACAGAGCCAATGGCTGTTGCAAAAGTCATTACACTCAATATCAGGCAGAGGTAATTACCCCAGACTGAAGCCTCTTCCAGGTTTTTGTCCCCATTGAGGCACAGGGGTTGGATGTGGCGGTTTTATCTCTTTTGCTGGTCGTTTTATGAGTTGCTTGGCATCCTCTGAGATGATTTGCAGCTCCAGAGAGCATACCCTTATCCCAGACGCTTTCACTCTAACACATACACCATGGGAAAGCTCGAGTATGGCTGTGACTTTTTTTAGGGAGTAGGGGCTGTTCAGATAGGCAGCCTAGGGAACGACAGCTACTGCAACATCAGACAACAAATATCGCCATCAGTTTTTATTCATGATGATTAGGGGCACAGCATTTAGCAAGATTTAAACCTTTTATTTCGCATTCTTTAAATTTAAGGAAGCATTGAAGTATTTTCTTGAGGCCCTGAACATACAGACAGCAGGAGAGATGTTTTTTTTTATTTTTTTTTTTTATGTACAATGATCCACAGCAGTTAGCACCATATTAACCTTTCATTCCTCCTTTTTTTTAACCTAGGGAAGCCATGGAACATTTTCTTGAGGCACTGAACATGCAGGCTGCGGGACGAGGACCTGGAGGTGAAAAGTCTACGAGAGCCGTATCTGATAACATTTGGTCAACTCTACGAGTATGTCTTTCAGCGCTTAGTGCAGTTCATCTAATGGATGCAGTGGATAAGAGGTATGTATCACCATGTATAATAGATTCATGCTGGATTTCTTTTATAATGCTAGGTATTCACTAATTTACAGTTCTTTATATTTTTCACTAAAGAGAATGTATAGAGAGAAAGCTTCTCCCATTGAGCTACAAGAGTGTACTTCAGAAATTATCTTCAATGTGTAGTCCCCTCTGTCTTTGTATCGGATCATTGAAGAACTAATTCTGTTCCAGGCTATTAAACTTACTTTGCCAAAAACAAATCGATTGAATACATAAATGTAATTCTAATTTCTTTCTGTGAGAAAGTGAAGTACTGTACTGTACATTTGTATGCTGTTAGGAAATTTTCAATTCGGGGTTCTATTTATTACAGCTTGCATGTAACAGTATTTTATACTTACTGATAATAATTTCATTTATTTCTAAAATCCTTTACAGAGATTTAACAAGATTGAACGCAGAGTACGGCATCAACAAAGCTTCGTGACTTGCTCTCCTAGCCACGCCGGACCGTTCCCACCGTTTCCAGACGAAAGATGTTGCTCCCAAGAAAAGGACTATGATATCCTCCACTTTGCCGGCCTGCTCCTGTGACGATCTATTCCCGTGTGAATGCTTTTCTAGTGGAATTGGTAAATAACCACAGAGATAATTTTGTGTTCATTTAACACAGTTCATTGACTACAGAGTTTTGCCTCTGTTCATCTGTGCCATCTTTGCTGTGGAACACTTTCATTAGCAAGTGATTTTCTCCCGAGTCTTTTTGTTTATTCCTTGCAATAATACATTTTCACTTTGGAAGCAAAGAAAAGTGATATACCGTATTCATTCCTTTATGTTAAGTACTGCATGTACAGAACTGTGATTAGGCCTATCGAATATACGTAATAAAACTACGTCCTGTATATTGAGTTTCGAAACACGTACATCTTGTAGGTACAATTCTTCTTTAACTGTTGTTTGGCTTGGAGGTCATGTTTTTGAATATTTGACTTTTAGTTTCCAGATATATATGTGATGATAGTTTAAGCTTCCTATCTTTCTTATTTTTAAGTTTTCTTAATATTTTTTTTATTGTTATAGATACTGTATACTCTTAGTTATTTCTATTAATATATGCTATTACAAATCTTTTAATTTAAGATAGATTAATAAAATATAAAAGTAGTGCAATATTTGCACCTCTTAATTCCTCATCTTCAACCTGTCTGTGTCCAACCCATTCAAATGGGGATTAATAGTGACATAAAATGACAGTCATGAAAAGTATTGTATTTATGGCAATATAATTGCCATGAAATGGAAACATCGTTTTATGTTTGTTGTTTTTTATATCACTGTGAATCCCCATTAAAATGGGGTTAGACGCAACAAGTGGAAGCAGATTAATCAAGGCTGGATGCCCTTCTTAATACCCTGCGGTGAATCAGATATTGATCACTCATTAATATCCTTTCTACACTTATGTTGGAATTATATATTGGAATTCTTGAATGACTATTAATCTGGTGTCCATTTCATATGACCGCCATGGCCAGGTTGGTTGTGCGCACGGCTTTGATACATCATGTCGTCTGTTGGAGACCCACCACTATCTGAGGTTAGAAAGGGCATTTACTCACAGGTACGATTGCATTGTCAAAACCAAAGCCCTTCGAAAGAAGGCACCGTCCCAGCCCTTAATAGAAAAGGGAGTCCATGATGTAAAACTGGATCAATCTCTCTTCCATTTCATCTGTCATTACCAAGATTTCTTACGTAATTGAATAATTTCAAGGAAATCAATCCTTGAATTTCTATGTAATTCTATCTTTGTTTATTTTTCTACACTTTGACATATATCTATAACGGCTGCATTATTTATATTGTTCAATAACATCGGCAGAAAATAAATACAACATTAGGTCAAATAATGTATTGCCATAATTTACAATTTAAAAGAATAAAGCTCTTAACTCTCTTAATATAAGTATCCTCTAAGAAATTGTTGTTGCTGGTGTAGTTGTTAATGAAGTTGCCTGGCTAAACAGCCTTGAGTCTAAGGAAGGACTCTGCCAATCCCGGGGTTGCCCACAGAGCATTCTGGGAGAGTATGTTGTGTTCTGGCATATGCGGTTGTAACGAGCGTCTGTGTTGTGGGTCTTCCCTCAGGAGCTGTAACTTAGCTGAGGATGCCAAACAAGTCAAAAGAGCAGGAATAGAGGCCAATCTGCAACAACTAACCCTTGCCCCTTGCGAGGCATGAGAACTGGGCGATTACCTCTCAGAAATGCCGGGATTGGAAACTGAGATTGGTTTAGTAAAGGCACAATAATTCTTACTTTACTGGTCAAGAATCAGTTAATAGCAAAAGTAATCTCCCTTGCAATACATACTTTGGAATAGGTCGAAGTTTTAGGAAATATTTTCCATACTTCCTAAAGTGCTTCATTCAATACCAGTTTTAAGCAATTTTTATTATTTTTATATCACTATTGGTCCCCATTCGAATAGGGATGGACACAGACATATTGGAGCAGGTGGATTAAGGCTAGATGTCCTTACCAAAGCCCAGCGGTGAGATCGAACCCACGTTATGCGCTTGCTGACTCACACACTTTACTACTGAGCTACTGCTTCACCCTTCCAGCTTTATTTAGCAATGCTGATAATTTTAATATTTTCCCTAACTTTGTGTGCTTACAGATATTGTATTTTTAGCCTATTTTAAAGCAGTGTATTAGGCATTTTTACCTCTTTTTGTATGATTTTTCAGAATATTTAGATGATTAAATTCTTATTGATGGTAGATCAGATATAACATAAATTTTTTATCATGTTTACGAGAGAAATATTCTTGTCATGGTATTTATTTTTCTTTTTTTTTCTTTTTTAAGGTTCATTATGAATATCAGTTGGCATTCTTGCTTTTTACACATACATACACGATCCCCCTATTAAGGGGTTGGCTAAGTGAAAGCACACCCTTTCACCAAAAACCAAACATGCCTTGAACACCCCTTTCAGCTCCTTGGGGATAAGGGGTTGCCACAATTCCCCCTCCAGCACCTTGCAGTCATCCACAGTGTAAATGGGCGATATTGTTGGCGTCATTTTCACCAGATTATAATTTTAGATTCAAAATAAAAGTAAGTTTTCCATTATTAGATCCATACATAAAACATAATTAAATTATTAATTAGTACTGATATTATTCTTTAGGTTTATATTTGCTTCAGAGCAATATTTTTGGGGTGCTAAATAGTTTCTGTTTACTCTGTATTGTATTGTATTTGGAAACTGAATTATTATTTGTAAACCAACTAGGTTTATTATAAATCAGATATATAAATTTGAAGGGAGCATGGTTGACGCTTGCAGTTTCTTTTCTTTTAATGTAATATGTAAAAGGTTTTGGAACAATTTATGATTCATTTTTGGTTTATAATTCTCATCACTTTACAGATATATAGCGATTAATTAATTGAATTAATATTGTGATTAATTTTTGGTTAATATTATTCTCTTTATAAAATATGAGGATTTTTAAGTGTAATTTATGCTTTGTTTTGCTTTTTAATTTCTTAGAATATTTTGTGCACCAACAATTTTTTTTTTTTACAACCACAACGGGAGGGGCAAAGAAAATTGCTCTAATCAAGCCTGTGCACCAAGAAAACATTTAAGAAAAGGTAGTAGCTTAAGGACAGTGCACATATGAAGGAATAATAAACAAGAGCTGGAGAGTGTTGTGAGTTGTCAGATGTGAAGGGGTAATAAGGGATGTGTAACGTACATTATTTTCCCAAAGCAGGAGATTATATAAAGTTAAGTTATAAATGTAAAACATTGGATTAATTAAGCAGTTAACACAAGTTGTGTCCTTTTATGTCTTTCATAGATTTTAGCTGGGGATTTTAAGTAATGTAATTCAATTTTTCCTCCTCGTTGGAATGGTTTAATACTATAAATTGGGTGTTTCTTCTTTGTGCTTTTAGATTTGTTGCTCTGACTTAAATTGGGTGTTTGACAAACTGTGTCACTTATGTAAATTAAACGCATCCTTGAAATTAGTCAAGTTTGTTGTTCTGTAGTTTAAATTGGATGTTACAGAAACTGTGTCACATACGTAAATTAAATGTATCTGAAACTTTTCATGTATGTTGCTCTCTAATTTAAATAAGATTTTTCATAAACTGCATCTCATTAGTAAATTAAATGTATCCATGAAATTAGTCCAATTATTTGCTCTGTAATTTAAATTGGATGTGTCAAACTGTCACTTAAGTAAATTAAGTATATCTATGATATTAGTCCAATTTTTTTTCTCTGTAATTTAAATTGGATGTGTCACAAACTGTGTCACATGTGTAAACTAAATGTATCCATGAAATTAGTCAAGTTTACATTGCATTTCTGCCTCTACTATGTAGCTACACTAGTTTTTAATAAACTTATTTTATTGGATTATTTTTCCATTTTTATTCTTGTAGTTTTGCTTGTTGTAGTAATAAGTCACGCTTTGTAGACATTGGTATCCAGATTTTTACTTCATTTATTTTTCTTTCAGTGGCTTATGAAGCTATTCATCTGAAAATTATTACAGTAAGAGTATATTGTAACGCAATTATATCTCCGTTACAAAGAAAGTATTTTGAGATAATTTCATTCTATTATCATCATTATTTTATTGGGTTTGTTTCATAGTTTCCATCTGTTATGAATATGAGTACCTTTTACTTTTAATAAAAATAGTTACATCGTGAATAATTGAATTTTCACATCATTGTTAAAAAAGTTTTCTGACAGTGGCAAGGTCTATTCTGGTGATGTAGTTATTTGAAATGACTTACACTATATTATTTTTTACTCTGTATAAACGCTAATTTGGCATTGACTTAAGATTCAGGATATTTCATGTAATTCATGTGGTCAAGAGGCCTTTTATATATTGGTACTGAGATACTGGTGTATTAGGGTTTTAGAGTGATGTGGTTTGAATTATGAAGTGTTATTAACAAAGCCTGTCTTTTGGAGAAGATGTACATATAAGTAGGATGCTTCAAGTTAATGATAGAATTTTTGTATATGTTACGTAGTTGCCTCTCATCTTATGCAGTTTTATTAGTGTGGTTATGCACATATGCGGTCTGGAAACATAAAAAATTTGAATTTCAGTAAGTTTTTTCCTTTAAAAACAATATTACAATTACTGAACTGTTTTTACATAAATTTGAATTGCATTAGGTATAGTGTACAGTCCAGTAATCTAGGCTAATACAAAATATATAGGAGGTTGATAATAGATTATATGCAAAGTACGAATGCTATTATATGTTGGTCTTGAACACAAGCAATATTTGACTTACACAAGTAGTGGTGGAACCAAGTGACAGTGTAAGATGAGGGACAAATGCATTTGCAGATACCTTCCTGTGCCTTAGAGATAAATTTTAACTTAAATTCTTATCTGTATTTGATCACATGTATAGAAATCTTTTATAAAGTGTATGTGAAAATGATGTGTACTAAAATGTCATTATGAGGATGGTATTGTTTTAGATGAGTTTCTGTATTATGGTTTGCAGTTATTGAGATTACTCAGCAAGTGCCAAAGTTTGCAAAGGTTTTAATACTAATGTATGAAAGTTGTGATATTTAGGGAGTCAGTTCATTATCAATATAATTTGATTATTGTTACATTCTCTAGATTCTCTTTTGTGATAGTGATAATTGTACGAGTATTCATAATTCTCGAATCCCTTTTTTTTTCCAGATTAAGAGCCTGTGTATTGTATACTGTGTTCTGTAGTTTGCTTCAGTACAAGGTAGACAATAATTAGTTTACCCTAATACCGAGTAATATAATGAGTTACAATACAGTACCTTTTGGACCGTTCTGGACATCAGGTATAAGTATGTATTTTAAATACAGTTATTACTTTGTGCATAAAAAATTCTTGGTGAATTTACTTTGTGCATAAAAAAATCTTGGTGAAGTTACCCAGTAGATGTAAAAGCTGTACATTAGTAATTGCTCATTTTGGACTGTTTAAGGAGGGTCTGTTGAATTTCATATAAAATTACAGCTTGTTTCAATTTCAGTTGTCATTATCTGTAAAAGAGCATGTTACAGTTAACTGATAACAGTTTTCACTGATTTGACTTTTGCCACCTTTTTATTAGGCTGAATTATGTGCATTTGTATTATTTTTTTGTTTTCAAGTTATCTGTCTCTTGTGCTTAATCCTAGACTAAGCAATACCAATCCTAGGATTTATACTTATAGAAGTTAGGTAATCTATGCATGATCAGCTATTTCATACTATTAAATACATTTGATCATCCGTATCTTCATTGAGGATTGGTGATACGAGTACAAAATCTCCTTTTTAAGGAGCAAAAAAAAAAAAAAATGTCTTGGTAATATGCTCTGTACTTAATATATTCCTCTCAAATATATATATTTCTCTCTGTTTTTGTCTCGACTTTATTATTGGGCAATTTCAAATGCGTGAAGACTTGTTCATTACGGTTCACAGATAGCTTGCATTAATAGTTTAAGTGAAGAGTTTATGTGAAGATATAATATTGGCGTTGGCACCCTTGGGTTTTTATTGTGGGTTTCAATGAGTTCATAATCAAAATAGGTTAGTTATTTTTGTTCTAATTCATTTGTTGGAGTATATGTATATAGATTTATTAAATTTTGTATGAGCTAAAAGTTTTTTTTTTTCTATCAAAGCATCAGAGAATATATATTCTTTGGCATTTTGTTTCTCTGTTGTATGAAAATAAAGAGAGAGATTTATATAGTTCTCTGAAGCTACCCAGTACTGTAAAGATAAGCGGGTAGTTGCATATTTTTAATATCTTTTGACAGTCCCACAAAGAAAGTTAAAATAATAAAACGTATATTTACTGCTCAAAGGAAAATTAACAGTAGAGAATGGCATAAGTGGTCGCTATGAGAGTTGAGGTGCTACGTTGTTTGAAAAGCTATTGTTTCTTTACAGGGGGACAAGTGCAAGCAGGCACTACCTTGTTTGCACAAAAGTGCATATGAAGGTTGAATTCTCGTACCTCGTGTTTCTTCACTTGTTTTTGATACCCCTGGGGGACTTTCCTCGGTGAAGGAAAAAAGAAAATAGGGGAAGATATTGAAGAACTACTGAATACCGTATTGTTGTAGAACAGTGTCAATATTCTGAGAACAAGAGACCTTCAAAATTGATGAACAAGGATACAGGATTGTATAAAACAAAAGATCATTTAGATGAAATAGTCATGAAGACCTCGTTTATGAATATGAATGGAGATATTGAGATGTGATAAATTAGGCCTGGAGTTTGTATAAAATAAGTTTTTAAATGGTACCATGAGACTGAAGAGCTTGTACAATATACTGTATGGCCATTTAATGGGTGTAGTAACCTCGATACAATTGTAGATTCTCATTACTTTTACTGCTTTATTAAAGAACCTTGCTATATCATTGAAGAAAAAAAAAAAAAAATAAAAAAAAAAATATATATATATATATATATATATATATATATATATATATATATATATATATATATATATATATATATATATATATATATATATATATATATATATATATATATATATATATATATATTTGTCAGGATTGTCAATTAAAATTTACAACAGTATGCCATCCATTAAGTTTTCTGTAAATCCTGGTTATATCTCATTATATGAATAATAAATTATTTTTTCTGCTTATTTTTCTTTTTATAATTTTTTTTCACTGCATGAATTACAGGTAAGGACTTTAATAAAATAACACAATACATTAAAAATTATATTTCAGGTGAGACTTTCTAGAGGTATTTTAACCAATCACAATCGAACTTAGGTTCCTGGAATGATTTTAGCCAGTTAAAAGACTCCTTACAAACTACTTAGATCAGCTCCATTTCGGCTATATCATTGTTCTCAATTTTGCTATTTTCTTGATAACGCTAAACTTACGTCATACTCATTATTTAACTTGAAATTACATATATACAAGTTTTTATACTAACTTAACATCAAAATAATAGATTTTATTATTTTCTGTAATTAATCATAATGAATAACATGAAACATGGCCAGTTCTATTTATTTACAGATTATAGATGGTGCTTTAAATTTCTTTGAACTGCAATTTTACCTTCCAGGCAGTGCTTTATAGTGACGAAGATTTTTTTCTATAACAGTAGAAGTATTCATTATAATAAAATTGAAGTATAAATATATAAATTAATATAAAGTTTAATGCTTTTTACCAATAAACCCAGTTTTCGGCTATTAAAAAAAATTATAGCAGTAGAAATAACCATTTCTACTGGCATCTCTGATCATTAAAGTAATATTTATTTAAAAACTAAGAAATATATATGTACTTATAAATTAATGAAATATTTTCTTATAAAATTTATGGAATTTTCAGCTAATTTAGCAATTTTCAGCTACTTTCAAAAAGTAGCCGAAAATGACAGTGAAAAATAGCCATTATTACTGGCAACCCTGATCACACGTTCGTTCCCTTTAGTCGTGGAGAGCTTCTAGGCTGACACCCGAGCGATAACCCCTTCTGTCCAAGTGAGTATTTTAATGGATTTTTCTATGAAAAGTAACGCGCATTGCATAAAATTTGGCAAATAATTGTTTGTAGGTTGCATACGCACGCAAAAATCGAAGTTACGCATCGCAATTATTCAGAAAATAACTTAATCTATTTACGTAAGCACTTTACGTAGCGTTAAAACGATGACGAAATCTCTCGCCTGATCAGCTGGAGCCGGGGTCCGAAAAGATCGATAACTAGGTCACATTTCGGGATATTTTGGCGGCTATAATATATAATATTGCTAAGAATATATTTATGAAAAGTAATGTTGTCTTACTGATTTACAAATGTTAATTAGGAAAATGCCGGAACGTCTATTGAGAGTGAAAGTCTTCTCTTACGTCATTATGTCAGGGTACTGTCCGCCTGATGGATTCATTTTGTAAAAATTTTTTCATTTCATATATATTTTTTAGCTCTTCCATTTTCTCTCCTTAGCGTGGTTAATGAAATTCCATTAACCTTTGGAGCCACATATTGTTTTATTTCTCTAGAAAGCCATTGTTTTTTCTATCTAGAGCCATTTTTTCCTATCTAGAGAGCCATTTTTTTTAAGGTTGCTAAATAGAGATGCTAATGTAGGGAAGGAATTAAGGGTAGTTTACAGTTTAGCGGGCCATGCCGCTTAACGACCTCATCCCTTCACTCAGGTAAGTAGTTCGACTGAAGGTTACGTACGTATTTTTAGTTAGGATAGTAAGATGGGGGTCCCAGGGGGGCGAAGCCCCCCCTGGCTAAGAGGTTAGGTAAGTATTTTCAGTTAGGATAGTAAAAAATTGTTACGTATGCCTATTTTTCACCATTTTTTGTTGTGTTCATCCGCCATTTCTCTAGTCAGAGCCTATCGCCATCAATTCATAGGTTTTGAACATTGGTATGGCCCGCTAAACTGTAGGTGTTCCGGAATTAATTTACGCAAGCTAGTTTAAATGGTAGTTCTTTAATTACTATTCGTGTTATGGAAAGGTGAATGTTTACTTTCACACCCCCAAGATTTTTTTATTTTCCTTTTTCTCCTTTGAGGTGTGTGAGTAAAGATTTATGTATGGAAAGAATACCTTAAAAGTCAACTTCAGGGACTAGTAAAATTTCTTGGCTTTTGTATGTGCATTGACTTGGCCACACCCTTACCAGGGAAATTACGGCCATACAATGGGTATGTATTTTTGTAGGTTATTAATTTAGTGCATAATTAATTATAACTTTGCTGAAAAGTAGCTAATATTGATGGAGCACTGGCCATTGACATAATGTAAAAGTAGGAACACTGTGGGTAAACCCACCTTTTGTGCCATTTGGTTAGTGATAGTATCTTAAAAAAAATCATCAAATTAGCTAATATTTAAGACTTCCAATATAGAGGACAAGAGTGTAAATAAAAAACATTAGGAAATTTTAAAACTCACCTTCAGAAAGAGATATGATTATTTTAAGAATGTTTTATGTAAAATTTATCTTTATTTTTATCCAAAAAATGTGCCTTATTTAAAAGTATATATATATATATATATATATATATATATATATATATATATATATATATATATATATATATATATATATACTCAAGACTATTGTAATTTTACCTTTGTTGCTTAGATTTGGAATTTTTATATGTATTTCAAGGTCGCAAGAACTTTAATAAATGACAGGTGTACTCTAGCTTCACGGGTTTGTACCCTTGCGCTTGGTTTTGCTTTGCAGTCAAATTTCAAATGTATGTCTGTCTGCCAAGAACTACAAGTCACAAAACTACATGATTTGGCACACTGATGTTATATGTAGTTTGTATTTTCTTTTCATTTGTACATACTGTACTTATGAAAGTAGAGTACATACTTGAATATAAGAATATTTTTTTTTTTTTCCTTTAGTAGTTCACCTAATTCTGGTATATGAATAATTTTGTTAGGCCTGGAATTGAAATGGTAAGCCATAAGAAATTTCTTTGCGTTTTCTGGCATATGGCTTCGTGTTACAAACACAGATGGATGTTCACCTTGATGGTGTTTTCATTGCCGGTTTGTTCTCTTATGAATTTATTCGCATATTTTTTAACATACATATTATTATGCAGTACTATCATTGTTACGTAGGTACATATACAGTACTGTATATACGAGCACTCCTTCGGACACATAAATGCACCCAAACATTGCAGTTTATTAACATCACTTTCCAGTGTACTGTTTACAGAATCAAAAGTAATATATGTACTGTATAGCAGAATGTTTCGAATTCATCTTCTTTTTTTTATTGTGTGCAGATTGTCTCTGCTTGAATTTCTGTAGTTTTAAAATACTGTATACCTTTTTATATTCAACTTTATGAACAAATTGTATATGCTCAGTCATGTACTACCAGTAACAGTAACTACCAGATTTTCCTCACAGCTATTAAGCAACTCTGATTGAATAATTCTATGTACAATCAGAATTTGTCTTGTAAGGGGGGCTTGTCAAAATACACCAGTTATATTCAAGGTGGAGTTTTCCAAGCATGAACCCCTCCTTGTATGCCTTGTCTCTTCAGAGGAGGAAAATATGAATGGGTCGTTATGTCTCCTCGCTCTGCTCCATTTAATCAACTTTTATGACACAGGGGAAGAGGGATTTGTTACGTCTAGAACTGGTAAATAGTAATTATGGAAGCGATGCTCACAGCTCAGAAAATTTTGTCTATCAATTTGTAGTTCTCAGTAGCTGTCAGCAAGAATTTGTGCATATATTGCAATCAAGAAACCCCTTCTTTCACCTCAGTAATTCACATGATACTTGCTTGTACACTTTGTATTAAAAGCTTATTAATTACTTATCTTCCAAAAGTAATAAATTGAAGCCAATTTTAAAGCTTGTATAACCTCCTCTGGTAGTCAGCTGATCCTTGTCCACTTATTATTCAAGTGGTGTGTGTATGGTCATAGTTGCATTTTTCATAGCATCTCACTCTGGTATGATGAAGGTGAGAGTGATGGCTTTATTGAGGTCATGGTTGTAGCTATGAGATAATGTCTTTATTGTCACGTGGGATACGGTGTTTTTATGAAGGTTGGAGAGGGTTACTGTGGAGAGCAAAATACTACAAAAGATCAGTTGTCAATAATTTCTTGGTTTGGTGACATTACCCTAATTTTTGTCTTATGATTGAATCTGTAAGTAATGGAACCATATGCATGTACTTTACAGTATTTAGATGAATTAAAATATCTTTGACTAGTACATATACAAGTTTTGTACATAACAAGCCATATAATGTGTGCCATTTTGTGTCACTATCATCCCCTTTATGAGGGTGGACACAGAGAGGTTGGAACTGGGTAACTGAAGCTGGATCCCCTTTCTAACTCCCTATAGTGGGCTTGGTCATGGTTTTTCATTTCCCGAGTTGTGTGCTTTACCTTTTAGTACAATTTTATCAAAGTTTGGAAAAATGTGGTAATTTTATTTTTATAAATTGCATGAAGGTTGCTTTTTTTTATTTTTTTTAATTCTGCCTTCGCTTATGTCCTTGCTGGAAACCTTACGATCCTCTGCCCATTGATTCTGAGCTATTTATGATTTCATATATATATATATATATATATATATATATATATATATATATATATATATATATATATATATATATATATATATGAATCATTTTTTACCCCGACCGGGACTCGAACCTAGGACTTAGGATTACTAAGTCAAAAATGATTCATATTTTCACATATATAATGTGCTTATTTGTATATATATATATATATATATATATATATATATATATATATATATATATATATATATATATATATATATATATATATATATATATATATATATATATATATAATCTTCAGTTGTAAAGTCGAACCGTCGTAAATTGAGCACGTTACAAGTCAGAGACTGTCGAAAACAAGTAAATTTCTAAAAGAACACTGATCTTTGAGAAATTTTGTAAGAAATTCATAGTATTAGTAGTAATGTAAAGTACAGTTGCAGTATTGCAGCTTAAGTCTTG